>OMLB01006104.1:2829-16509 GCA_900302555.1 Myripristis jacobus
CAAAACCAAACAGTGACAGACCAGTTTAGCACGGACATCCACGTTAAGAAATACCAGGCAAATAATGTGAAAATAACGTGCATGCAGTGGCCCGACCGCACGGTACGAGGTCATTTTCATATCTTACAGCGAGGAAGGCTTTATCCCACGGAACTCAAAAACCGCACCGTGGATATCAAGACCGTTTTAAACGTCTGCGGGAGGCATTATTTTCCTCTACCACGTCAAACAACTTTTTTTTTTTTTTTTAACCGGGCTTTTTTTTCCACTTTGCGACTACATACACATCATGCACTTAGAGCAAGATCGCATGAAGATTAAGCAGAATGAGTTTTCTTACCTCGCCACTGTAATCTCAGTGTGCAATTTCCAGCATGACTCCATGTAACACAGCTTTCAAGGGGAAGGACAAAGTGCGTAAAGTTGTCAAGCGTGGGTTTTGCGGGACGGTCAACGCAGAGGAGCCAAAAATCCCACGACCACTAAGGAAGCTCGACCGCATATTTCCCAGCAAGTTGCCTTTCAATCCATCGTGGCTCCACAGAGCTCAACAAACTGGAGAGAGACAGGCGGGAGGAGGATGGTCTTTGATCAATAGGCGGAGTCACACCCTGCAAGTGTCCGCTCTGCAGCTTGTTCTCTGCTGTTTGGATGTTTACACGAAGACTAGCCTACTCTCCTTTTTTTTTTTCTAAGTTAAATGTAGTTCAGTGTCCAGGGGGTCATCATAAGCCCATGATGGCTCCAAGGACCCACCCAACAAAATGAGTCCACTGTCATTTTCACTACTTAGAGGACAGCCTTCCGACAAAGTGTGTTAAGACTGTTTCAGCCAGAGGTTTCACTTCCCCCTCTGCGTGACTCTCTTCACCCACAGTACAGACACTTTGGTAATTCTTGCCAAATCTCTGATCGGAGGCTTAGGGACAAAAATCTTCTCAAATGGAGGTTAAATGGTGGCCATTTAACCTCTCTGGCATTGCATGTCTCCTTGCATGTCTGATATAAAGGAGTCTTTCATCTCCTGGTGTTCCACTGCACTTTTTAAGATGAAGCAAAAACTGCAGAAATAATATGATGACTATTAATAGTAATATTTCTGGAGCTTATGTCGAGCTACAAGGCACAGAAAAACACTCAAGAATTAGTAGCCGTCAAGAGTAGTTATATCTCATACTTGGTTTACTGTTGTTGTTAGTCACAAACAAACAAGGAAATAAAATTAATGATTCACTGGTGACATGTAGGCCTATGATCCGGAGTTGTTTTGCTCCCGCATGATTATGCATGCTATAAAACAATAAAAGGCCCTGGTAATAAGATGTTAAGCAGAGAGGGTTAGTTCTGGATACAGCCAAATAATGACTGCAATACTTGTCAGGAAAGTTAAAACCCCAGCTGGAATGACATGGAAAAAGAGGAGCCAGGTATTTTGAGATTCAGAGGAGATATAGTATATGCTATATTGGTTATGGTCTGCACAAATCCAGAAATAACTATAGGGAGCTGGAAAATAAGATACTGCTGGAAATGACAGGATATACTGTAAGCTATGACAGTACAGGGCTGCCTTCTGTTAAACCTCATCCTAATGTAGTTAATGGTTGACTATGGCTGGTGACCAAAGTTAAATTCAGGTCAGTCGCTGCCACAGTTGGGTTGTATTTTACATCTTGCTAGACAACACGGCAACACTGGTTGGCCAGATACTGCCTTGACACACATGAGTATACCGCATGATTACTTTACGATGTGATTATCCAAATTCAAACTAATAAGTCTCATGCTGTGTCCAATGTATCAGCTACAACAGTGTATCAGCACTGTAATACGACAATTACGGTCAGATATAGAAAACACTGGACTGGAAACCTCATGTGTAAATTCTTCCACTCCAGCTCAGTTTACCCTCTGTCTGTATGAGTTCATCTCTTGTTGTACTTGCATCATGCCAACATGTCTGCATCTGTTAGTGGGGACTAATTTGTGTGTCCAGTGGGACTGCCACAGTTCAGTCTAGACAAGTTGGTAGCTTCCATCAGTCCCTGTGGCCTCACAGGTAAAGGGACGCTTGCTAAGGGATGTGATGAGGGGCTGCCTTTCCCCACAGAGTGGTTTCATGTCTCTTCCGTTTCCAGTTACCATGGCATCAGGCCTTAAGGCTAACCAACACGCGGCATCAAGGGGCCAACGGTGTGCTACACATTGATGGTAACATCCCCTATTCTTCAGACAGGGGAGCAACATGATGCAGTAAACATCATACAATCAAACTTGTAGTGACAATTTTGTAAAGTAGTAAAGAACTTACAAATGAGGGAGTGTTTTCTCTGGGTTTTATTGTTACACTCGTGCAAGTGGACCCAAACAACCCTCAACCAAAGTCTTAGACTGAATGAGCTGCCTTTATCTCATCTGTCGCTGTTATATATTCCACTGTATTTGCACCATCTCCCAAGATTAATTACACTGCGTCCTATAGAATTACAGAAGCATTTAATGCATTTATAGTCATTAAAACGTCCTTACTATGGTCATTAGGACATGTGATCATAGTTCAACAGAAGGTCTTCAGGATATTAATGCTGCTAACAAGCCTCTGTGAATCTCGATCTTCTTATTAACATCTGTTTAGATCATTGAGAATTCAGGCCACTGCACTTTCCATCACAATACTCATGTGTCAAAATATTTTCTCCACTCTGGATAGCCAAACAGACACAAGGGGCACAGTGCTGTCAAAAAAGTATCAAAAATCCTGAAGCACCTCAAGTCCCTTCTGTGCATCTGTTTTTGGTGGCAAAGCCAGTAAATGATTATGGAGGATGAACACGTTTGTGTTATGCCTGTGCGCTGTACTTCCTGATGAAGATGCATGACGAACATTTACTGGCATCGTAGATTCCAGTTCCAAGATTGCGACCGATTACTTCCTTCTGTGAAACTTCCTTTTATCTATGGATAGATAGATAGATAGATAGATAGATAGATAGATAGATAGATATTATTATATATATAGAAGATAGATCAATAGAAAGCTTGATAGATACAGTGGAATATATAAAAAGGGGTAGACGGAGATAAAGATAAATATTTTTTATTACTTTATTATTTTTTATTACTTTATTATTTATTGGTTTTTATTGTATTAATAAGTAGAAATTCATAAGAAATACACTGGCTGGAGAGAGATTATTTCACAATGATTTATTGTTATTGCCCAAGTTAAGAAATCAATGTATAAACCATTTTAATGTGTTGTTTCTTGTGTGTTGATATAAGCCTCAACCTTTTATAAATATTCATGCGACCTGAACAATGTCCTTGTTCTTCACATTATTTATGACTAGGCCCATCAGTTTTAATTCAAAACTAAAAGTCCGAGAGGTTGGTTTTCTGTCATTTTTTGAGAAGCCCCCCTCCTTCCTCTTTTGCTGTCTCACTGTCTCGTCTCACACCCCAGGAATGGGATTGTGCACGAGAAATACATGGAATAAATACACGACTGCACTGCAGGTAATTGTATCTACATGTAAAATACCCAGGAGTGCATCATACATTCTATAATAGATAGGGCCTATAATACAAATGCATCAATGCAACCACCTCTACTTGCTCCCAAGTGGATCCATGAGGTGTTTACCACTTCTAAACGAGTGAGAGGTAATCAGGTGAGTTCTGGTGACACAGGGAGCAGAGCAGCTGATCTCTCAGGATGAAGTTTCTGATGAAACACTGGAGAACATTCCCATGGGCCAGAGGCTGGCAGCATGAGCCCAGAGACCACTTGAGTTACATCAGACACATGAGACGTACACACACATGCACACATACTGACAGAGTGAGAGAGAGATTATATTTATTCAGTGCACATCATATCCTTAATGCATGTAACCTGATAAATAACAAGGTTTCCGATTTTTCCAACAACAAACAACAACAACCGTACTGTTGAGGAAATGAAGATATGTCAGACTAGATTTTCATTCTCAATAACTCAGCTATGGTGTGAAATTCCAATTTAGGTCAATGATTGACTCAGTGCTCAAGCCAGGAACAAAGAGAGCAAACCATTACCAACTCCCTACATTCACCATCCACTGAGTTGACCAGTGATAAACTGCTGAGATAATTTTTAATTCAATTCAATGACAAAAAGTAATGTGATTAGAAAGGAATAAATCACCCTTGACAATGACACATTATGGGAGTGTAGTTATGACTGGGCAGTTTGGTTTCTCATATCCTAACCGCTGATCCAGTCATTGAGCCAACACTGCATTCTGCACAGCGTCGCTTTTTGTGTTACTTGTCATGTCATATCATTCCTAATGTATAGTAGCCCCTATGGCATTCTGTACAAAAAACAAAAAAAATCAACTTTCAAATTTCCACCTCACACAGCACATAACAAAGTTTAAGAAAGATGAAAGCATGACAATATTGTGAGACATAAGGTTCTTTGGGAGACTGTTCAGTAAGTTCTGGAATACATGTGATAAAGATAAAGAGGAGGAATGTACTATTTGGTCTTGGGTAGTGTCCTTTTTATAATGTTACAGTGCCTCTAAATACAGGCTATCTGAAGTTTTGATGACCTGACCAAAATTGTGCAAACATGGTGCTTACTCCCACTTGCAGTCCACCTGCAGACTGCACAAAGACCCGCAGCTCTTTCAAGGCCATGGTTATACTCCCCTTCACTGTCTGGCTGATGTAATGTTCCTCTGTCTTAATGACAGAAGCAAACAGCAGCCAATAGCTGCACGACAGCTCAAGACAGGATGCTTTTTGTCAGGGGAGTCAAACACAGGGCAGTGTGCACTGCAACCTCTGCAGTAAAAATGTCCAGTTATTTGCAAACCAAATCAGCAGGCCCTACCTACTTTCCATAAGCAAACCTAGATAAACCAAGCCAAATGATAATCATTTCTCTTAATCTAGCAACCTTTAAAAAAACAGTAGCGTCAAATGTGATTACACAACTTTTAATATGTACAACTGTGAAGTAATACAAAACAAACTTGTTCATTAAATGGAAATGATCAAATATGTGGTGGCAGCAGTGGTTCTCAAGATGGGGTCCAGGGCCCACCAGAGGTCCTTTAGAGGGTTGCAGGGGTCCCCAGCAAAACAGATTTATTAATCCTTCATGGCATTCCCTGGATGTCAGAACAACAGTGGAATGAGTAGGAGTTGCTGTCTTTATTTTGAATTCCTGTTCATCCTAGTTTGACTATACCCACTTTTATTTTTGTCATAGTTGAGTGAGTGTGTTTTCTCTTATTTTCAGTTATCCAGTTTTGGTGTAAATGTGTTAGTGCTTGGTGGGTTTTGGCTTTTGTCTGTCTTGTGTTGTGTTCCTCCCCAGTCTTCCCCCTACCTCTACTTCCCCACTCTCTCTCCCTGCATGCCTGTCCCTCATCCCAGGTCAGCTGGTCCTCATCAGTTTGTCACCACACCCCTCATCTACCCTGCTAGTCTTTCTAGTCCTCGCTGGACTTTTGCCTCAGTAGTCTAGGTTTGTCCCAGTCAGTTTTGGCATACTTCTAGTCTTTCTGCCTGTTTCCCTCGTTGTTCCTGTTCAGCCTAGTAACCATTGTTTCTCTCAGTCCCAGCCCACACTGTCAGTCCCCCACCTCAGACTCCCCAACTCTCTAGCCTTCTGCAGTGTGAAATAAAATCTTTTAACCTGCTCCCTGCCTGCAGAGTCTACATTTACTTCACTTGCAGTTTGAGTTTTCTTTCCACCTTACAACAACAAAATTCTCAGAAGGGATTCCTCGGTCAAAATCCTCGAAATTGGGGTGTCATGGTCCATGGTCTATTTTATTTTTATTTTTGAGTCCTTGACATGAAAGTTTGCAAACCACTACTGCAGAGGAAGTATACTTCTAGGCATGTTGCCAGCATGGTTCCCAAGATTCCTCTCCATTAATTTCAAAAGACAGATTTACTATCTGCTTTTACTCACCAGGTGAAACAAACCATACTGTGGCTCAGGTTTTACAGGCTCATGCCCATTTTCTCAATAGCAGACTAGACACATTCCAGACCGGTACATTTTACTTTGTTGGGAGATAGAAGGTCAGTCTCACTGAGATAAACATGTCTAACACTGATGTGAACCATGGGTTTCATCACTTTTGACCCTTGATACTCAGAGTCATGGGAAAATGCACGCGGTAAAGTGTACCTACCACACTTTGGCATCTCTCTGAAGACGTTAGGTCCCAATATTTAAAACGGCTTTTCCCAGAAGGATAACATAACCTCTGTACAAACAAAAGGAGTGTATTGAATTGAATAAACTGAATATAAATTAAATACTGCTGTGGGTAGTAGGACCTTATAGTCAGTGAATCAGACACATCCATACCTTAGCGGATAACTTTATAACCTTTTTATATGTTGCTGTGAATCTATCTATCAAATCTGTCAATCTATCTAAACCCCTTCTGTGAAAAGAATTTCCGCTGCTTAGTCTCCCTTAATTAATCCCTCACAGCAAGACAGCTTCTACAGACTCCCTATAAATTTATGACCTCTTCCACGGACAACAGAATAAGTGGAATGCCCAAACCGTGCCAGTAAACCTAGATGAATCTGAGCAAAAAACAAAACACCACTTTTTGAACCTTTATTTAACCAGACATGACCTATTAATAACACACATCTCCTTTACAAGAGTGAGTGTGCCAAGAAGGCCACAGCACATGTACTAACACGTCAAAAAACAATACAATGTATGATTAGAAATTAAACAATCAGGGTGCATTGTCAGTGAGATCCTGTACACTGGGCCCATCATAGTTGGGATCAACAGATTCAACAGCCAGTCAGGAAAGAAGAAGGATAATTTAAGAGTCACTGAAGCCTAGACCACTTGTGGGTTTGCTTACACCTAAAATCGTGCTGTGGCACCAGGCAGTGACATCACATGGCACTCAATGTTTTTGGAATACTTGGAGATGGGATAATTAGGCATGAGTGGAGATAATCAAAAATGTTAATTACCACTCAGTAGGACCCTCCATACTCAGTCAAATAAGCCATGTCAGCCATTTCAGTGTGAATTTGGAGTGAGTAGAGACAGATAATCGATACCTAGCCAATTTACGAAAGGGGGAGGCTCGTAAAAAACATCACCAACCAACAGGAAACTCGCCTCAGTTGTACAGGCCGCCACACATCTCAGTGTGGTTGAAGCAGCCAGTTAGACAGGGGAGGTTGAGCTTAACTGAAACCACCACTTAACAGGAAAACTTCTCCTGAGTTCAATGAGGCATCACATAACAAATGTGGAATTCAGGAAGGGGAGGCGTACAGTCACTCCTGTCTCACAAGCCATTACTCAAATTTAGGATAAGTGGATATAGACAATAAAAAAGCTAATCAGGAAAAGGAGAGGGGGATAAATGGCATCTAATAATAATAATAAAAACTTTGATTAATGAGGAAAATCCCATTGAAACCACAATCTCATTTTCAATGGATACCTGAATACATAGCATCAGTAAAACACAATTTAACAAACTAAAAAGCCGTGTTTCAGGTCGTCACGCATGCCAGTGCAACTTTGGAATCAACAAACAGCGAAGCCACATAATCCAACTCCTTTACTTGGTTTTATTTCACTGACGTTTTGGGTCAAAGCCTTGTACAGGGCTGCCCCATAAATAAAAATGATCCAGGACTTCCTCACATATTTATTACCCAGTGCTCTTAGCGGTCTGCTGAAAACACGATGAGGCCTTCACGTGAGAGGACGTGGTTCCACAGGTTTCTGAAGATACTGTTTGACTACATCAATTATCGTTGATACCTCTGCCATGGCCCCTTTCCCTGCAACAGAGCAAAGTATTACTGGTTACACAAAGACCACTTGTAGAGAGAAATAAATTTGGGCATTTATGTATTTTTTTGGCTGCTCAGTAAGATTGACATTTAGCCCAAGATGCAGATGCATTGCCCTACACTATCACAATGTTCTCATCAAAAATCACTGTGTGGAAGTTATTCAATATGATACTTTGTTGAGGCAATACATTTAAAATGTTTCCTGAAAATCACTTCCTTGTGTCTGAAATATGATGCAGAGTTAAACGAGCAACCGCACGTTATGAGCCCCAGATATGATCTCACAGATTGTAACTGCAGGATTTGACCCATGTTTCAGTAAAAATGAATCTTCACCGTTGCTGTGTAACATCTTGAGGCGTTATCTTATTCTGGTGTACAAAGCAGAGGGCATAAAATGGCATGTAATAAACTTAATGTCCAGTATGTTGTTATGATGCTCAGTTACTCAAAGCTTCTGTGAGTGTTTTCTCCCCAAAGCCATGCTCTTCACTGTAATTTGTCATCTGTAATGCCTTCTTTGCATACAGTTCAGTAAAAAGTGATTTGCTGTTACAAATTGGATTTGCACAATAAAAACTAAAAACGGGTTGTTTTTTATCTCAGAATCTACTCCATTACATTCTCCAGTTACACTTGGCATTCTCTCTGAAGCCTATTTTCTGGTTACACAATTACTGCCATCCCAAAATCATTGTGTGAGTCTCTGTGCTCTCATGCATGTCACATGCAAGCCACATGTTAACCATGTGGCTTGTGGTGACATCACCTTTGTCTATGTTATATTAATATTCCTAGGTTTGTCCCATTAGTCCCAGCCTTGTGGTCTTACTATCCCTCCCTCTGCTTTATGTCGTCTCATCTGCTCTGCGATGCTGTTTTTCTCTCTGCTGTCTCTCTTTTCTGCTAAAATTTATTTTTATTTTAATGCCCTTCAAGACATTTTTTGCTTGCCAAAACATCACAAGGTAAAAGGGGATGAATTATTGATGATGGCAGTTGTTTAAGTATTTAAAGTAATAATTAACTCTGTATATCTTTTTCTTTCAATGATCCTTTTCTATCAGGGCACTAATTACAACAATTCTCCTTTTTAGCCTTTGATTTATAGAGAGAAGAGAATACAGCCGTTGAAACTGTCTATACCCTGTGTACTAAAAGGGTTAAATGTTTTTTTTAGGGAGTTGTTCCTCATCCGATGTGAGGGTCCAAGGACAGAGGATGTTGTATTTCCTGTAAAGCCCTTTGAGACAAATTGTAATTTCTGATTCTGGGCTATATAAATAAAAATAAATTGAATTGACCTGAATTACTATGTTACTACACTACTATACTACTGTTATTTAAGTTGATGAATAACTTTTACATTAAACATCATAAATGCTGATACTTTTAGACACGTTCAGACTAAATAAATGAATCACTGTTGTGATAGTTTACATTATGTGCGTGAAATCAGTGCAAAAATTTGGCAGCTGCATGAGGTAAATGAATCCTTGCTCCTCTGGTATCAATACGCACCTTCATCTCCACATACAAGTTTCTTGGCAATGCAAGGGATCTCCACGTATCCAAACTCTTTGAGGCTGTCTACTTGTCGGGCGGTGATGGGGTGCTGCCACATGGCTGTATTCATGGCAGGGCAGAAGAGCAGAGGGCGCCTGGTATCCCAGGCTCTTACCACACATGTCTGTCAATGACAAAGCCTAATTAACTGGGAAATCAATTGTGAGAAATTATCCATGTGAGTGGGTAACCATCTAATAACTTCATGCTCTCACCAGCAGGTTGTCGCAAATGCCATTAGCAATCTTTCCAAGAGTGTTGGCATCTAATGGGGCGATGACGAGCAGGTCTGCCCAGCGTCTTAGCTCAATGTGCAGCACAGGGTCAGAGCGCTTGGTCCACAGCTAAAATAGAGACATGTCATCAGGCATATAACCAATGACACATTCACTCTCTTGGTGGAATCGATATGTTAGATTTTCCAATAATGTAAGTATTAAAACATCTGAGAGATCAGGGCTGGCAATATATCATTATATTGATATTGTGATATAAGACTAGACATCATCTGGGATTTTGGATATCTTATTGTCATGTAAGTGTGTTTTCCTGGTTTTAAAGGCTGCATTACAGCAAAGGGATACAATTTTCTGAACTTATAACACTGTTCTTGCTCTCCTGTTATTTGCCTCTACTTGCTTGGTCATCATTATACACATTACTAATGATTGATCTCACTGTGTAAATATTTTGTGAGAGCACCAATAGTCCTCCCTACAATATCAATATCTGGGTTTTCAGGCAAAAACATTGTGATAACTGATTTTGTCCACATCGCCCAGCCCTGTGAGAGATGCATTATTACCTCCCACTCGTCCTTGTCACTATAGATTTTCACTGCAACCTCAGCAAGGTCATAGAAATGCTTGGCATGCTCTGTGGTGACCACTCTTACATCCACCTAGAGAACAAGAGATTTTTAATTGCACATTTTTTTGGGTAAACATGAAGTGTTGTATCAGAGCAAGAGATCTCTTTCATCGACCAAACTGGCTTTGCCTAAGTTAAAGGTATGGCATATCTGATTTTTTTTTCCTAACTGGGACATCTACGGGTACAAATGAATGGGACAATACCAACAGATACCTACAGCTCTGCTTGACTTTACTGCTGTCTATGGCATTGCTGGCATCAACATGGCGTTGATCATCATTTCATCATTGCAATGGAAATCAGAAAAATGAAAAGCTCTTGACACTGAGACTGTCTTTGTGAGTTTTATTATTAGCCTTTGCAAAGGGGCCATGACAGTGTCTGATCAAATTGACTAGCTGACTGACACAGGCTGACCCCAAACACCAAGTCTTCAGCGCATCTTTGGAGTGAAAGAAAAAGGTCATACTGAGGTCATACAGATGGTTTCAAAAGCTGAGGCATATCAGACAGTCGCCAGACAGTTGCTGTTTTAACTGACAGGTACTGAAACTAAGATTCATAAGGTTATGGGACTACAAATTCAAAGGTCATGAGGACACAGTGGAATTTTCCATTACACTGTCTGATAAATTTTATGGGGATTGCACTGCCTTTAATTGATTAATACCACATATACCCCCCAAAATACTGCCGGGAGTAATTGTGTATCACCCCCTGCCAAATTTAGCACTGGAGCACCTAAATAAACAAACTATGGCTGAGGTGACATTTAAGCTGCTTCTGTCTACAAGGCACGAAGGTGTCACCAACTGAGGATCATAATAAAGATAATAATGAAAAAGATAAAAAGAATATTATAAATTATTTTAATTGTTATGCTGATGAACCACTGCTATATTTCCTTATAAAAGCTAGAGAAGAACTAACGAGACATCTTCAACCTTAATGATGATGAATCCACATATTGAGCTTCCAAATGCCACTTACTTCACCTGACCTCCATTGCCATTGGCTTGAATGGACTCTCAAGCCAAACTTAGAATTATTTTAGTGTCTTATGTTACTTCTAGTCTGCTGAAAAGACGTTTAAGTACCTCTTTTATTAAACACTTATTACTACCATCGGCGAATAATAGGAAAAAAAATAACAATAGGATTTAAGCACTTAGTGAAAGGACCCTTTTTGTTTCTGGTGCCTTAAAACTGCAGTATCTCCATCTAGTGGCTGGATCATGTATGCTCTATCAGTGAACTAACATTGTGCAAGAGGTGCCTATGCACTTCAATGGGAAGAGGTAAAGGTGACGCTCGCTAAGTGCAGATTGTAAAGAATAAGCATATCTCTATAAAGCAGCTATGAGCTCCGGGTCCAGGGCACTGCGGCCTCTGTGCTGCCAGGTAGTTTGGGTTCTCGCTGTCTAGTCAGAGTGACTCTGTGTGCAGAAATTAGAAATCCAGTCCAGCAGCTCACCCCGGGTAGCTCAAGAAGCTGGGAGACCAGAAGAGGCAGCTTCAGTGCTGCAACGCTTCCTGTCACACCGACCAGGACACGAAATGTGCCGCTTGAATCCAGCAAGTCATGTTTTGGCCGAGAAACAGGGGAGTCTACCTGCATGTTAGCATTTCATCGGCAAACTGTAAACACAGGAAGGCGCTGGAGGAGTACTGCTCTTCTTCTTCGTCTCCCTCTTTTTCTTCGTCGCCCTTTTTCCACTTTATGGCGGGCGGCACCAGCGTTGAGGTGTATTACCGCCACCTACAGTGCTGGAGTGGGGCGTGTATCTATCTCCTTTGAAGTAAGAAAGAAAGAAAATACATACACATATACATATGTTTAACTACATACTACAGCTCTCATTAAATTAATAATCTTTCTTTTAAATGCCCATTCATATGACCATCGCGCTTATTTATTATGGCTTTTTTTTAATGATCTATAAAATATTCGACTTTTCCACCCTTCACCCTCGGTCATCTCCACATAAGGCTGAACCTAGTTTTTCCTGTCTAAATCAAGGAATATGTAACTGATCCTCACATGAAATAAACCAGGACTAATTGCACTTCCCGGTGAGGCTGCGTTGTAAAGTCATGTGGTACATCAGCCTCGACTCCCTGTCTGATAAAACACTCCAATGCCCTGTTGTGCAGTCGTCCACCACCACCCACTGAGCCTGACCAGCTTTTCCCACATCGAAACAGGCAACAGCCATCATTTCTTTCATTTTAAAGGTCTTTTTATTTCATTACTCACTCCATAATGATGTGAGGTCAATGTTATGGGCCTGTCTAGCCTCTAGGGCCTACAGGGTCTTTACCAGGTTTATTAAGTGGCAAAATCAAGCATCTATGCATATTTTCTTCTCTCCAACTTTTATTTAACAGTCCAAGTATAATCTTAACTGCTTCCTCCAGTAGTTTTGTAAAGCATAGCACAAGGCTAGTTTTAGCTCCACCGCATTGTAAACTCTGCATCAAGGGCTGATTCGTCTTTCTCCACAATTTCACCCTCTACTGACACACTTCCTTTTCTCACTAATACTCTTGCACACTGACCAAGTCTAGTCGTGTGGCAGATGTCACCACGTGTAGCTCAGTTATTTCGGTATTCTATCAGAGTTGCTTAATTTACTGCTGGGAGAACTCGCTTAAACCACTTCCTCGTTACTACTTCCGTAAACAGTGGCGGCCAGCCAACCAGAGAGCAGGAGGCCAACCTCTCCGCCTCGTGCACGAGCACGTTGTTTTACTGACAGGGAGCGAGCGAGCGCGTTTCGTAGAATATTCTGGGTATCCATCGTCGCTGCACAGACCGGATAGCATGTAATTTGCGGACTTCATTCATTCTCGTCTCCAGCTGTTTTTTTTGTTTGTTTGTTTGTTTTTATTTGTTTGATCTTGTTTGTAAGTAAAGCTGCGTAAAACGAAACAATGACACTTACACCGCTCGTGTACTGGGCACAGCGCCATGAAGAAATCTACTTGCGAGTGGAGCTGATAGACGCACAGGTGAGCTGGAGTTTGTTAACCTGTTACCATACAGATTTTCTGCGCCCACCTTTTATTGTACACTTGTAAAATGGTATGTGGTTAATTTAACACGTATTTCATTCTTATTATGAATGTTTGGGTATTTTGTAATGCACGGGCTTTAGCTCTTTGGAAGAGCTACGCGGTGTAATTTGCATATTAACCGTCTGAAGAGAGATCCTACGGATTGATAGTGTGGCTTTACTAAGCCCTGGTCCAGGCCTGCCACCTTCTCAAGTTTGAACCCATCAGCCAGGCATTACAATGCTGCTGAACACACACACACACACACACACACACACACACACACACACACACACACACACACACACACACACACACACTTTG
>OMLB01006104.1:16771-27878 GCA_900302555.1 Myripristis jacobus
GAACTGGGGTGGCGCACACACACACACACACATCACACACACACACACAGGTAAAGAGTAGCTTTTGACAGAGCAGCAGCGAGAACAGGACAGCTGTGCTCATCTGATAGCACAGGTCACTGCCTCATTAACACACACACACACACACACACACACTTTGCTAAAAGTAGCAACCACATGCATAATGTCACATGTGTCATTCATTTGAAATAAAGTAATGTGCTGTCCAGGGAGAAGCTCTTAAATGCATATAGGATCTTCCAAAACTTGTTTGACTTTACTTTGCCAGTGACTGAGACTAGAGCTGAGACTGTGGGCTGACACTGTGTGAAACCGCTCAGTTTCCTGGACTGAGATGGACTGGATAGATAGCTGTTACGGTTCATAATTCACTGGCCAACATTTTTTTTGTCATTTGGATTTTATTATTGACTTTCTTGTTGTTAATGTAAGCTTTCCTATATGGTACAGTGTTTTATTTTTCTTTGTTTTCCAGTAACTTTCTGCGTATGTGCTTCTTCTTGCAGAATATTCAGGTCCATGTGCATGAAAATGTCCTTCACTTTAGAGGTGAGATACAGTGAGTATTTCTGTGGAACTTGATGCACATTTGGTTATGGGGAAAGCAGGAAGCTAATGACCCGGAGCTTTTGTATTTGCATTTGTTTCTAGCCCAGGGCCATGGGGCAAAAGGAGAAAATGAGTACGAGTTCAGTCTGGAGTTCCTTTTGCCTGTGAAGCCACAGGTGTGTACCTGCCATGAAATGGATTTATCGAACTGAACAGAAACTTACTGTCCCTGTTTGCCCCCCCCTCTCTAACTGTACTGATTATGCTCACCAAAATGAATGTGTGTGTGCGCCCAGGTGAGCCACAAGTCCACGCAGCGCCAGGTGAATGTTACAGTGAGAAAACAGCAGCGTGGATGGTGGGAAAGACTGACCCCAAAGGAACGCAAGCCGATCTTCCTGACACCTGACTTTGACCGCTGGCTGGAAGAGTCAGATGCTGAGATGGAGATCCGTGAAAAGGTGAAATTAAAGCATCTCTCTTTTTAGCATGCACACCCCTGCTCATGGATTCATATACAGCTATATTCAGCATCTTTACACATATTTTGTCTTTTTTTTCTACTCAAAGGAGGAGAGAAAGAACAGGCTGAAGGCTTCAAGGAATCAAGAGACTCGTGAGTACAAAATATGGCACTGTAACAAAAAACAACAACATGTTATCAAGTGGTTTCATCTTGCACTTTAAAACACTTGAAAATGTGGCATACCTGAGGGAAAATTTCAGACGTTTCAAGTTATTGTTGCAAGATGTTTCCAAGAATTCTTCAAAGTAGCTTTATTGTATTTTTCCTTATAACCTCAAGGATACCGCTGCCCCAGGCTGTTTGAGGCCAGTGAAAATCAGTGTAGATGGAGGAAAATAAAAGCACCTACCTCATTTTGTAGTTAAAAGCATGAATAAGGTTCGCAATTTATCTAGTTTCCTTTGTACAAATCACACTGACTGTTTAATTAGATGATGGTGAAGCTACTTTTCAAATCCATCAGCTATACATAATGAGGCAAAACTAGTAGCATGCTCTTTATATAACAATTTACATACTCAACAAATTAGTTTAACTGTGATCAAGTATACAATTTGAAAGCAAGTTCTTGGTTTATTTTCCAAAAAATGATTAATTCTGCACTTCAACAGGCTATTTTTTGCAGTGGGTAAGCATTGGTTTGTTCAGTTTGTCTGTTCAGTTTGCTTCAGTGTTCATGTTGATATGGTTTCTTTTCAGAGTTTGTCAGTCTGAAGACAGGATTTTTATTCATATATAACCTGGTACAGTTCCTCGGCTTCTCCTGGATCTTTGTCAACATGACTGTGCGGCTCTTCATCTTTGGCAAAGGTGAGGGTGCATAGCACAACTGTTGCTTAGCATTGGTTTTCCTGTCATTATATATTTTCTTTCAAAGATCTCATTTTGTTTTGCCATAATTTTACAAGACCACCATACACCACACTTCCTCTCGTTTCAGATTCTCTGTATGACACATTTTACACTATCTCGGACGTAATGTTCTTCTGCCAGATCTTGGCAGCAGTAGAGGTCCTCAACGCTGCTTTTGGTGTCGTCAGGACAGGTGTCATTCCAACTCTTATTCAGGTAGTGGATGTTCGTTGGTCATAGTTTGATTCTTACACATGCTTTTAACACATACTGTCCTTGTCACCAATGCAGTGCCAGTAGATTTTCTGGCATAATAATCTAATTACATCAGGGTGTTACCGTAGCTTGTGTGTTCCTTTATCTCCAGGTGGTTGGAAGGAATTTTGTCCTCTTCATCATTTTTGGTAGCTTGGAGGAAATGCATAACAAGCCAGTCGTGTTCTTCGTATTCTATCTATGGAGTGCCATTGAGATTTTTAGGTGAGTGACCGTCTACATACCATTGCTCATATTAGGGTTATTATTGCTCATTAGGATTCATTGTTACCCGATGAGCAGGGATGTATTTTTCAGTTCTGAGTCAAAGGATGGTCTCCGATATAGGCATTAATCTTCAAATAACACTAAAATGTACTGACTTGTGGTCTTTTGTATCCTCTATTGGTTTGTTAGCAGTTTGCAACAGAGCTATCAACAATACTGCAAGCAATACAAGTGTGTGCGGCTTCTGCATTTTCAGAGAATGGCTCTCATCTTAGAGATTATATTGTTTCCCTTAGGTATCCATTTTACATGCTGGGCTGTTTTGATACAGAGTGGAAGATCCTTACTTGGCTAAGGTACACAATCTGGATACCGCTGTACCCATTAGGTGTTTTAGCTGAAGGTGAGCTTGCATTGTCTTCACTGAAAAATACTATGAAATTGCAATATGGCATAGTGCAGTGTCCAATTCCCATAACCAGTTTCCAGGAGCTGCAATTTTTTTGATAAAGGTAAACTGTGTGACAAAATACCATTATAAATGAAGTATTGTGATGATGCAGAGAGGCACTGGCCTATAAATCATGAAGAATAAATCTTTACTTCCATACATAAGAAAACGTTTAGTAGACCTTTTTTTTTCCAGTGATGGAAATTATGATGCAGAAATTATAAATTAAAGCCATGAAGTCCAGTCTTCTTAAAAATCTTCTTGCTTGTCTCCCTATCTCATATAGCTGTTGCTGTAATACAGTCCATTCCTATCTTTGATGAGACTAAACTCTTCAGCATTCCTCTGCCTAAAGCCATTGGCACATCGATCAGCTTCTCTCATGTGCTGCACATCTATCTTGTCCTCATGTTCCTGGGTGAGTCTTCCACGTGCACACACTATGAGAAGAATATTTCTCTCAGTCAAGGCCATGGTGTAAAGTTTTTTAAAAAAAAAATTTTTTTTTTATCAGGACTATTTATCAACTTCCGCCATCTCTACAAGCAAAGGAAGAGGCGTTTCCGCACCAAAAAGAGGAAAGCAAACTGAAGCTTAGCATCAACAAACATGCTCTAACACCTCTGCTGCCTGCACAGTGTGGGACTCGTCTTCTACGTGCTCCACTCTGAGTCCTACGTCTCCTTATGATGAAGTCATTGTCTTTTTCTGTCTTTCTGTTCTCACTGAAACTTCATTCATGGTTGTAAACATCCTACCATAACACAACTTTTATATGCATTTCATTATACTGTTTGGCTCTCAATCACAGGTGATCTTTTAATTTGAAATTAGTTGTAGTAAGCCATGGAATTTGATTACCCATGTTTTTTTCTTTTTATACTGTAAATTAAGTAAGAGAGAAATAAACTGAAAAATGTCCATAACCCTTATTTATGAAACATCCCCCCAAATCTCAGGGAAAAGATACAGGTGACTGCTGGAATCAAGGATACTGCAGCAAATAGTGACTCAGGTGACACTCTAGAAGTTGCTGTAAATTGGCATGACATATCTTATACATTAGTTTTGTGTTTATTAAACGCGCACTATTTGCAGTTGCGTTGAAATAGGGACTTTGAGATTCAACCAACAAAAGTAAGCATACGATTTGAGATTTGTTTTCGTCATCAGCTTGATTCACTGACAAATTCCATGCCTATTCCATATCTGTCGGTGAATCTAAACGCTCCTTAGTTGAATCAACCTTAGATTTTGCGTAGTGCACCTCTAAACCATTAAGTAACCACTACTGCTTTATGAATTGAGACTGTCATCCTATGTGATCCTGTACCAATGCAGTCAGCATAGAAAGGCCCTCACCATATTAGACTGGCTTTGTTATGTTTAGCTCCACCTGTAATCCAGAATCATTGACTCCACCTGCTTTGAATATAATTTGTGTCCCTCCTTTGCTCAGGTGTTCCGTTATTTTGACAGTTAACTTGTATTTTGAATACCAACAGTATTGTCAAATCTCCAACCTTTCCTGTTATGTGACAGTGGTTTGACACGGAATAAAAATGTTCAAAAAGTTTAAACTTGGTCAGTTTATTACAAGATTCTATTTAACATAACATTAATATAAAAAGGCATATGTACATCATCATTTAACAAAAGCATGGACCCTGTTGGTGAAAGCAGGTTTTGCTATGTTCAGGCAGCATCACTGAGGAGTCTCACTAATCAGTTTGAGTATCATTTGAAACATTTACTAGCTCTGCAAACAGCTGGTAGATGACTTAATTCAACTTTGATCGTACACCAGGTACTACCTTCATGGTAGTGTAGCTGCACATGGGCTACACACACACACAGACACACACACACACACAGAGCCTTGTTCCCGTTTGACTATCCAGCAGTGAGTTCATAAAGACCGCCATATTTTAGTCCATTCTTTCTGACTCAGCTTGAGAAGTCAGTGTGCATGGGAACAATGTTGTGATCAAACGCAGCATACTGAGAATCACCGGTGCTGGCCAGTTTGAGTTGCTGTGCAGCATGGGATAGCTGAAAGGCGGCATCTGGGTGGGCCGAGTCAGGGAGCAAGGTGCACTCTCTCTCTAACAGATCAGCAACTCCCTTCAGGAGCTCCCAGAAACCGAAAGCTAAGGCAGCCTTCCGCAGGCGGTTCAGCTCCTGAAAGATCAGATGAAAAATAAATGTAACCCAACATCTTATTTGGTAAACATCAGGCTTAACCAATTTTAATGAGTACTTACCTTGTAGAAGGTTTGAGTCTTGTCAGGCAATTTCCTGGCATTCCTCAGGATCTTCTGCACATCGGTCTGTGGGATGATAACAGCCATATCAGAGACAATGAAAACCCCAAAATGACTTTATTCAGTGTTCAACATTTTCAAATTACTACTGCCATTTCTTCAAATCAATCACTGGGTTATTGACGAGCACAGCTAGGGTGCAATACTGTGACTACGGTCAGTCAGTATGATCAGTCAGAGGGGTTTTGTGATAATAAACCAGTTTCAGCTTCACACACCCAACACCAAAGACAACAATACATCCTTGCAGTGATTCTCTAACCGACAGCCTTTACCTGTAGCCCACTGGCCTTAATCCACACAGTGACATTCTGGGCATAGCTCCGCTTGATCTGGGGCTGCACAGGGAAAGGACTTTTACTGTCATCCTCACCGTAGGGATTTTCAGCAGCCTCTGAAATAAAGACAATTTTTTGTGAAATCACAGCAATCACAAGCAGTTGAGCTTTGTAAAGGGGAGCGTGTGTAAATTATTAACTACTTGATTATGTACACAGAAGCCTTTGATCACACAGGGGTGAATGGTCATTTACCTTAATGTGGGTTAGTGTGTCATCTGTCACATAAAACTGGAGGGTTTTACAACATGTTTGTATAACAATGGCACTAAACTCTAACAAGTAACTGGATGAGGGATTATGAACACGTGTAGCCAAACTGATGACAATGCCATTTATTATAGGATAGACTAAACTAATAACTGTTACATGACCCCCATATCTTCTGCAACCACAGAAGATATGGGGCATTGTGTTTTGTTTTGTTTTTTTAACTTTAGACTGTTGGCGGGTGTGTTGTAATTCAGTCATTTCTTGTGGGATGTGAATTATTTTGTCACATGCTGCAAAATTGTCCCTAACTGAATGCCACAGCATGTCTGGCCCACATTAAGACGTGTAGCCTGCTGCCTTGACCTATGACCTGTGAACACAAAGGGAGACGACTGACAGAGGACAGCTCTAAGGTATATACTCTATATGATACAGTGAGGCAGGGGGATGTGGAGGGAGGACCAATGGAGGACCTGTTCCACTGGTATTGCAGGGAAGACCGAACTGGGGTTGGGCGCCGGTGTGAAATTCTGTTGCTAACACTCCCACACAGACCTCTGCTCTTTCTGCTGACACATGCCTGAAAGTTTCAACCCCCTAGAGGGCAAAGCAGCATACATTTTCTGCCGTATGTGATCTAGTGTTGAGTTACTCATTTGTGGTGAAAGCCCTGTAGGGATTTGTTAGAAGCATCAAGAAAGCTTGTGATTAGCTTGTTCAGAATGTGTCTGCAGAGAAACCAGACTCCCTGACATGCACAGGAGGAAGGGGGAAGCTACCTGAGATTGGCCCCAAATGTGAGATCCTGCCCAGCCAAGGTAGAGGCTCTGGGCCAGGCTCGAACAGAGACATCATCAGATTCGATTTCTTCTTGCTGTCTGCTTGAGAGTACAGCATGCCATACCAATCAGGGCTGGAACAAAAAAGGAGATAAAAGATTGAGGCCATTCAATCATAACAAAATGTTTCATCTCATTTTACTCTGATGCAATCAACTAACATCTAAACACTCTAAAAACTTCTAAATATATCTCCTTGAATTGTGTTTTAAAGGTAAATAACCATGTAGCATCTCACCCCAGCTGCACCAGTGCCACCATGCCCTCCACTTTCAGACTGCCATGTAAAAGCACACAGAAATTTGGACTCTTCCCTGCCATCTGACTGGCTGAGGCCTCCTCCTCAAGCTCATCTGTGGCCCCTGTGCCAACCTCATCCACCTCTGGAATGAAACACATAAAATACACAGGACAACCAACCTGTCATGCGGTGATGTTTACAAATCTGATGCCGTGGTACAACTGAGCAGATTTGTGTATTGACATATGGCATTTCTATAAAACACAAAATATTATATTCAACACAAACCTTTATTTACAGCAATAGGTAGTACTAAGTGTCTGGATATGACAGGAGGACTGGAAATGTCCCCAATCTCAATGAAGCCCACAATCTCCAAATCTGCAACACATAATATTTGCAAACATAAGAAAAAATACTAAGTCATACACAATACCTTGTCAAGTATAAAATACTTCAAAGCCAGCTGGGTACCTGTGCTGACTGTTCTGGGCATGGGCTCCACCTCGTCGTCCACCACCACAGGCTCTGGCCGAGGGAAGACCTGGACGTCTGAGGACAGGTTCCCGCAGTGAAGGACAGCATGGAAGGGAGAGTACGCCTGATCAATCAGCTTCCTGCAAACGCAAAGAACAGAGGGCGCTACTTCTCAAAATTAAACATATGAACTCTACAGCCTTGTGTCTTCCTACCTGACAACAGTGTCTACACTTACTCCACCATCAGGACTTTAGTGCGCCTGTGGTATGGAGGCATTAACTGTTATTTTTGTATTTTTCATTTAATGTCACAACTTGCACTATCTTAGAGGAACAAGGTAAAGAATTAGTGTTTTCTTCAGATCAGGCAGTGAAAGTAACATGCATACATCTTTAACAATGTCATACCCAAACATGGTCTGTACACTCTTCAGGCACAGAGGCCCGTCCATGGTGAAGATCTGTCCCTCCCCTCCATTAAGACGAAGTAGTTCCTCCAAGTTTTCCATGGCATCAGTCATGCTTAACTACAATTATGAAAGAGAGAGGGCATCACATTTGTTACAGCTGTTGCACTACCTCTGGTGATGTCAAAAACCTCAAGAGGTTGCAATTTTACATCAGAAGGACGAATGACGCACCAGATTTACAAATTATGGTGCACATTAGAGAATATGTTTCATTCTAACTAAACAAAGCCAATTTGGGAAATAAATATTATTTAAAAAGGATTACAAATTGGTAAAAAAAAAAAAAAATGTTTGACACACACTTTTCCCAGAAGAAGCCATCACATTGGATCTCATGTTTAACCTGCTACTTCTTGCTACAAGGTATCTGGTCAAGATTTCCTCCAAAGTTCTGCACTGGTCATATTCATATTTAGACTAATTACAAAGACACCAAAGCAACATCTTGAGGCCATTCTTGTTAAACCGGGCTACATCTGCCTCTGATTTTCCTCATAACCAAAAATTTGATGTGATTAAGCCAACAAAAATGGGATGATTCTGTACCTCCTCAGCATTGGCTACACACATAATGAACAGTTTGGCTGGAAAAGGGAAAGGGAGTGGGAACTTCTTGTCATCTCCTCGCTGCTTCAGTGTGTGGAAAGAATGGCGCAAGCCCTTTCCTATACCAAGACATCCATCTGTTACCAGCACCACCTATAGGAGAAGAACAAGTACAACATATAACCCAAAAACAACAAATACAAGAAGCTTAAGTTGCAATGGAAAAACATTTTGACCATACCACACCCTTAGTCAGTGAGATCTGTGATGACAAAGTGGAACAACTTAACAAAATACCTGGCAGGGACAGGAGCTTCCCCACTCCTGCTGCACAATGTTGCTGACTCCAAGAAGAGCCGATTCAACACAGGTTTTGTCGTAGTCCTCCAGGTTGCTTAAAGCCTCCTGCAAAGGAAAGGGAAAAGACAACATTTAGACAAACCATCAGCAACTGAAAGTCAGACATGAACCCATGTTTCACTGTCAACAAAGACAAGTGCAAAACAAAACAAAGAATATGCAAGCAACACAGCATATTCCCAATGTGGCATGCTGTACCTGCAAGGCGTTGTAATCTCTGGTGAAAGGTACCAGGAGCTCCCAGAGGGAAGAAAAGGCCACCAGTGATGTGAACTCCAGGCGGTAGTTTGCAGCCATGTGTTCAAACAGCATGGTGAGTCCGTGGACAGCCAGGTTCTTCCTCTGGAACTCCTCGCTGCCGTCCAGTGACACCGGCCGCGTCATGGACAGAGACACGTCCATTAACACCACGGTAGGCATGGCTCACTCCTGCAGTTTGTTTCCCTATAACCACACTTTGCTTAGAGGGACCTCCAACACACTCCTAATGAACGGAACAGTAAGAAGTGATCACTGACAGACCAACAACACAAGTGCCACTTTACTTGTTAATAAGCTCCCATCACTTATGAGACCTAGGAAGACAATGTTACCCCTATCTGTCACTACTTTACGTTGTTATAACTGCGTTAATGCTGGCTCCAATATGAAGAGAGAAAACAGCATGTTTAATGGTTACAAAGTTGGCTTATTTCAAACGAGGAAGCTAACAGGACAGCAACAAATCACCGACAGCTAGCCTAGCTTTGGCTAACCAACTCGGCTAACTACACTTAGCATGGTTTAACGCTAGAAAAAACGCCTCAGCAGACGTAGCATTTTCGTTACTATTGAATGAATGCAAGTAATTAAGAAAGTAGCACAACTTAAGCTATATTTTAAAGGCTTTATCTGCAGGGAAAAATGAATCATACGTGCCTATCAATGTTTCAACTGCCATTCAGTGTTTGTGTTGTGCACCGCCGTTTCCGTCCGGTCGAATACAGTGCTCCTTGGATTACATGGTTCCGAGTTGACATCTGAGTCCCTTGAAATTGCATATTTCGTGCTGGAAGAAAAAATCATTACGCAAATGCATTAAGATATGTCATAATTGAAATGTTGAATATAATTGCTCTATGCATATTATAAAGTTTAGGCAATAGTTTGAATCTACAAAGACAAAACCTTGAATTCGTCCTTACACTTTGTTATTATCATTGTTTCATTGTCATCAAATTATTACTTTGAACTATCAGTCACAGGCTTCAAGAAAAAAACGATTTAAACTCAGGCTAAAGTTTTGTAATCGTATGTAATTATGTAATCAACATTTCATTATGCAATAAAAATAAATATTACAAGTGATAGGTGCATGATAAAGTGAGAGTGAGACAATGCACATAATCCTCTTAGAAGACTTCAGGTATTAGGTATTATGCTGATCCATGGTGAAGACCTGTCCTGCGTCCTACATAACCCTCTGGCCATTCACAATAGTTTGGACTGTGTTATTGTTCCCACCTGTGGGAATATATATCTTTGGAGATTGCTGCATTCCCGATAGTTCAAAATATCCAGTAAGAGGTAAGCCTGCATCTGCAAACACTTTGGGTTCATGAAAATGTAATATGCTGTTTGTACTCGTTGATGTAGTTAGTTAACAGAATGTCCTATCCCATTACCTTCTATCACTCTATGCTCATTCTCTTTTATCACCTAGCTGTTGTGTTTTTTTTTCTGTGCATGTTTTTGGAATTTGCTCTTTTTGATGTTAATCTTTTTCAACAACTCAGTGTTTTTTCCACTGTGTTTTTCAGCAGCTCTGTATCAGACCATTCTGTCTCAAGTTGTTGAGTGTTTTCGTACATCTATAACTGGCATGCCACCTGCTGCTTACAAGTCATCATGTTATGACTAATTCTTATCTTTATGTACATCAGGCTGGGCTCTCCAACGATCCAAGAATATGACATGAATCGCACCATTGGAGTCTTTAATATTATCACCCCATGTTTTTTTGGGGAGAGAGTTGGACTTGCCCTTTACCGCTGCCCATTTATGCAGCCTAATTCTCCATAGCCAATACTGCCATTGCTCCGTGAGGAAAATGCATTGCACACGAAAGAAGCGACTGCAGCTGAGCCGGGTGCTGTTTCTTCTCTCCGGGGTTTTCCTTTGTACCCTCTACCAGCTGACCATCAGTGCCAGATTGTCTGGGCCTTTGCCCATGCCTCAGATTGGAGAGGACTCTGGAGAAGCTTCAGCAGACGGGGCTGAGGAGGTTACAGTGGAAGCTCAGGCGCTGGAGGAACCTGTCACCGCAACGCATGCATTAGAGCTCACAGATCAAACAACGCCACAGGTGCCCACGACACATCATACTGACACAGCTTTAGATTTTGAAGCATCCCCCACCACCACCACCACCACCAC
>OMLB01006108.1:6648-49874 GCA_900302555.1 Myripristis jacobus
ACAAATAATTTAAGAAATTCAATAGATTGAATTATTACAGGAAAATTACATAGAATCTCCACAGAAATGCCCACAGTTTTGTTAAAGAAATTAGAAGAAGAAGCAGGAGAAGAAGAAAAAGAAGGAGGAGGAAATTCATCAATCCCCCCCTCACAAAAAATATTATTAATTTTAAATTTTATTCATTAAATATTATGGTGACTTCCATCGTGAAAGGTGGTGGTGACTTTGTAATTTAATTCAAAAAATGTATTTGAAAAAAAGTCGAGTGAATTTGCTGAAGCTTCACAGCGTTTGTATATACATACACAATAAAAGCGACACAAACCTCTCGATTTGTTTTTATGAAAGAAAAGTGAAAAGTCTCAAGCTCTGGGACATTCCATCCCCTCACTTTTGAAACAATGGCTATGCCCCTGTTTTAGGATTAATTGCAAATATTGAAATAGCTCAGTTGCTGCAGAAAGATAATGATCTTGAATTGTTGATCTTGTCTCGTTTAATGGTGTTGAACCCTGGACACAACTGATATTAGTGCTCAGCAGTGACAAATAGGTTTTGCCAAGGAGTACCAAAACCATCTCATATATTTGTGTAAGAAACACATACAGTATGTAAGGAAGTATCCAAAACTTTCCATAAATACTAAAAGACTAATCAAGGCTATTCTATTTGGCCCTTAATTATGTTCTCTGATCCAAGGGCAGTTGACTACGTGCCGTGCTCCCTACTACCAACACCACACTTCGCATTCATTCAGTCGCACACAGGAAGCGATGAATCACCTGCAGGAAGTGATGAGTCACCCACAGAAAGTGAAGAATAAAAACTTAAGAGTGAATCCAAACTGTCTCCTAAACAGCCGTGAGCAGCGCTGAGCGTCCAGAAAGAGCTGAACTCACCAGCGTTACTACGGCTCCTTTGCCTCTCTCAGCCTCTGCGACCCTTCGGTAGGGAGCGGGACAGACCAGCCAGGTTGGTAGACGTGAGCGTGTCGCCTGCAGCTCACGAGCATCAGGATGCAGAACACTGAAACTGAATTTCTGTAGATCCAATTCGGAGCTGCCAATGTAGACTTTTCCCATGTGGCTTTAACAGTTTTAATTCGAATAACTAATCTAATCCAAATTATGTTTTCATGCTTATGTATTCCTGCAGTTACCAAAAAGGAACTAGCAAACTGTAGTGTGTGTGTGTGTGTTCATGTAAGCCCTATGTAAATGTGTATGGTTTTTGTATAGCCTGTACTAGAGCATAGAATGGTTCTTCAGAGTGATGCCATAGGAGAACCTTCCCTGGTTCCACAAAGATCCTCGTAGACCACAGTTGTTTAATAGAACCGCTTCTTTGAATAGTTCAGATTTGTGTCCAAGAGCCGTTAAAAACAGTTACTTGTGCTATGGTTCATGAGTCAGGCAAGCTTACTTCAAAGAAGATAGATGAAATGATACGTTAAAGTACTAGTTGATTCTATTCTCAAAAATGAAAAATAAAAGTGTGAAATGGAAACAAAATCATAGTCTGTCAGGATGGAACTTTATTTGTTTCCAGTGGGGCAATTGGCCATGCAACAGTGAGACACAGACATTCAGCACAGAAAACATAATAAATAAAAAGTAAAATACTAATACTAATAAAAAGAAGAAAAAACAGAAATTTAAAACATTACATGTGCAAGTAACTACCTTTTCCTCCTAGAGTTAGGGAGGCAGATGGACAAGAGTGTGTTTGTGGGTGTTGGTTTTAGCTCGTGGATGTCTGTGGAGAGTGCCAGATGGCAGAACTGAAACTCTCGATTGGAACCTCGCTTAGAGCGTTTATCTGTTTGACTGAGACAGATTGATACCCATCGAAAAAAAAACAAACAAACAAACATCAAAGTTGTTCTTTGAGGAACCAGAAATGGTTCTTCCAAGAATACTACCTACCCAAAATGTTATCTAAAGAACTTTAAAGAACACAAGAAACCGTTTTTGGAAGAGTTACGATGAAGAACCCTTTTCTTTTTCCTTTTAAAATTTTTTTTTCACATTAGGAATCATCCACTAAATAAATTGGTTCTTCAGCACTTCCTCGTGGAGCCAAACTCTTTTAAGGAGCCATTTTAGATTGTAACTACACCTCTTCTCCAGTCTGAAGGTTCTTTCCGGGCTTTACGTTAACAAGAGATGCCACTGTGAGGGCTACAGAAGTTTCAACACACTTTGAAAAACATCAGTATTCACTCAGTCTCTGATACTCACTGTTCAGTGTTCAATACTAGGACCACGTTGACGGTTTTCTTGTGACTTCCACTGTCATTTCCCAGGTGACAGAGTTGATTTCGACATGAAACTGAACTTCACGCTGCTTTTCCATAAGAAAGAGCAGAAGACCTAAGGCCAAGGGCAAAGCTGAGACTCTTTGGTGAGTAACATTTCTCATATCCTCCTCTGTGGTTTCCTTTCTTTTGCCTGTGGCTGCCTTGTTGTGTCTTGGTCGTATACTCGTACGTAAGTTTCCTCAAGAAAGATTGTGAAATTATTCAGTACCTTCTTGAACCAAGGGCATCTTAAGTTTATCACCGAAAAAAAAAAACCCAAACAAACAAAAAAAAAACCCATGACATTTGATGGGTTTTTGATGATTTTTTTTCAAATTCTAGTTTTTGCTACAAGCACATTGTACTAATTGAACCCAGAGAGAATCTGGATTACAGGTTGAATGGTTTCATGTGCTCAAAGGAACTTCAAAGGGGAAATGGTTTCAGTTACATCACAAATGGTTTTGAACAGATGTAAAGGGATCACAAACCCAGTTAAAAGTTTCATTTTGTATTTGTCCTGGTAATATCTTCATCATCCACCAAGATTTGAGATTTCTTGAAAGTCAATAACTGTAATAAAATGGAGTTTTAATCCATTCCTGCAGAGCTGGGTGGACTTTAATCCATTTGCAGGGTAAGAACATTGTCTGGTCCCTGGTAAGACCAACCAGCTGTCAAGCACAGTGGAAATACCACACTGGTTGGAAATAGCTCCAGGTCTTACGAGCACTGAAACAATATGTTAGCAAATGTTGTCATAACTAGCATTGCTATAGAGCCGTGATTTTCAAACTGTGCGTCCTGGACTACTGATGGGTTCCATGTGGAGACGAGTGGGCTGTAGGAAGGCTGCATAAATACATGCTTTTCTCATTTATGACTGAAAAAAGAAAAAAAATGGTTTGTAGAAATGAGTACAACAAGAGATATCTGTTTTTGCAAATGAACTCTTCAGATATTGAAGGATTGTTAAGATTCACTGTAATGACGAATGTGAGTGCATTGGAATTGGAATTGTATTAGAAACCTTGGTAAAGGTTTCCCTAGAGGGGAAGAAGAGAGCAGTGAAGTTTTCATCAAAAGTGCACGTTGTTGTTGTATTTTGATGTCCTCTGTTATAAATTGTTGCCCCATTTCTGGTTTTGTTTATGCTTTGATTCACTTGAAATTCATTGATTCATTTTTCTTCTCAAATGACTGTGGTTTTTGGTACAAGGATTGGAAGTATGTGACAGTGTTGTTAGGGCACACAACTAACATCCATTTTATGGAATCTGTTGTCAGTGTTGTGACCACCAAACTTTGGCTCCATTGCAGGAGGACCACAGTAGAAAAAAACCCAAGTTGTAAAGCAGCAATAACTTTTTTTTTCTTAACCAAATCAGAATCCCCAAAACAAAAAAGCTCTCTTAAAAACAGAATTCTTTACAAACCACGAAACCTGCACCCTGAGGACATTTAATTACCAATGCTTTTGTTAGATTGGTCAGCCTACAAGTAAGCTGATGTGAATTTGGATTTTCAAAATAATTCAATCTGTTTTACTTATCCTTGCATATTAAACAGAACTGGCATAAAGAAAACATTAATTCTGCCTATTATTAGTTTAGATCATTTTATGTCAGCCACTACCACCTTGACTAACACACTTCCTGTAAGAAATGTTGCAGTGTAGTACCTGCTGAGGTAATCATACTGAGAATGGAGATTATAGCAGAATTTTTTTCCCCCAAATAGTGTGACAGTTTCAAGAAAGAAATTTTGTCTACCATGTTTCCAGTGTAGTCAGTAGATACTAGAATAGACAGAAACAATGAATAGGCTGGATGAAAAGGCTTTTTTGTTTCCCCTAGCACCACGTGCACGCCAAACATATTATGAAACAACATATCATGAAATGAAATCAGTAGATTGCCATATTTGGTGGGTGTATTCATTCTCCCCAAAGGACGATTTGTGGTGACCCTATGACTTTTGCTCTTGCGACACCTTAAGTTGATTTATTATAATTTTATATTTTAAAATCATTTAGGTGTATTGCCGTGGAATTTGGAAGCACATTCATGCTACCCACGGCATGTACTCTTGTCAGCTTTGATGACCTCATGACCTTTCCACTGGTGCCACCTTCAGGCCAAAATGTACAAACTCCCACCAGTCCCCATGATGCTGTTTTCAGTGAAAATTAAAAATTGGTGCAAAAAATCATCATTCCTTTTAAAATCATTCATCATATAGAAATCGCAAAGTCTGTCAAAATAAATCACAATGTGTTTTTTTTTGTTGTTGTTTTATTTTATGCCTCCACAGTGGTGATAGCCATGGCTGGAGACATGGTGTTTTTGGGTTCGTCCACTCTAATGTACTTACATCCTTATGTACATACAGATGTCACATGCTTTTGAATGTGATATCTCAGGAACCCCTGGGGGGAATTTCATTTCATCTGGCACACACGTCCACTTGTACTCAGCGATGAACTGATTAAAGTTTGGTGGTCAAAGGTCACAGTCACTGCGACCTCACAAAACACACTCTTGGTCATATTTCAGCCTTTCATACTCTCATTATGACAAAGTTTCTCACAAATGTCAAATAGGATAAAATGACAACGTCATCACATTTTATATCCCAAATGCTAAAGGTCAGTATCATTGTCCTCAGTATTCTGTGTCTGGATAGATATGGATGTAAACTGCAACTTGCCAGTTCCCCTGAGGCATACAACCACAAGGCGGTAATTCTAGTTTTACCATGTCCTTGGTAAGCTACAGGTAGCAGCATGAGATTCAGACAGGTTTTTACAGTAGCAAACTTTATTTGTGCAGCAGCTGCTCCCATTTGGCGCGTGTGTAGCAGGGTCATATGGTAATTTCAATTAGCTGTATGCATATGCAAGATGAATTCCTTACTTTTTTATGGATATTAACGGGCTGCATAATAAAATGATATACTGTGTTTGTTTTTTTTTGTGGTTTTTTTTTTGAAGTTGTGTTTTACCAAGATAATATGTTTCTACAGGAAATAAAAAGATGCAGTTTTTGTACTAGATTTCCATAGGTTTATGCTGCAAAAAACACCATTGCGGGCTAATCATCATTATTATTGTTGTTGTTTTTTTCTACGTTACAGTGGTGAGTGGGCATGATATACCACAATGGAGGAACAGGACAACCACAAGCCTACCCTAGACAACCACAACAATCTATACAAGATACCTGGCCAAGAGGATCAGGTACGGCATCCACCCAGACCTCTGGTCGCCTTACAGTGCTCTGGAGGACTTGTTAGTGGTGCTTCCGGCTGGTCCGGCCGCCCAGTAAATGCAGGTGGTTGCTGCACCAGCAGCTTCTGCTTGTTCAGTGGGGCTTCAGTGAGTCGTCTCACTGCCAAGTGAAAACACACTGCTTTACTTGGAGGATTGCCAACTGTGGCATTATTGTGTGCTTTCAAATGTTGCCAAACACACCTAACTGAATGCAGTATTTTCATTTAAAGGGAAATCACAGAAGGAAATGGAATTACAGGCAACCTAAAAACAATAGAAGCAAACAGTGTTTGTTGGAAATGCCCTGATATTTGTGCCAGTGATTATCCTCCAAAATATGCTGTCTGTTGGGTTTTTTGGGTGCTCTATATTCATATTCAGGGTGCCTCATACTCTACTCCAACTGCAGCTCCCCAACAAGAACAAAGGTTTATCTTGTGATAAGCTTTGAAAGGGGGTGAAAAGAGCTGATTTGATTGATCATGATTAATGGTAGCACACACACCTGCTCATAATGTATTGCCTCTAATCCAGTTACAAAAAATCTGTCGCTCATGAATGAGTAAGATTTATTTTGGACTTAGCTATGCCATACATGGGTGTAAATTGACCAACAGGACCAAAACAAACTTGATTATTGTCTGGTAACACTGTGAATTTACAGCATACAGGAGCAGTGGACTTACAGTGTAGTCTGCATCGGCCCTACAATCTGCAGGCTTTCATTCCAACCAAATCCTGCACCAGCTGAGTTTGCTCATTAGCACACTTTCAACCAGACAATAGTGAGTAGACTTGCTGTAGTGTTTTGGTTGGAATATCAGGCTGAAGATTTTTTTGGTCATGATGACTCATGCTTTTAAACCAAAGTTCTTGGGAAGTATGAAAATACTAGTTGCAACACAGTGAAATGCTCTGGATGCAGCTAAGCACAAATATCAGTGTAATGGTGTGATTTTTAATGTTGCGCTTTCTTGTACAGAGAAACATGCCAAGCTATCAGTACTGCTGCAGGTTGGCAAACTTCCGAATTGAGAAAAAGATCGGCCGTGGCCAATTCAGTGAGGTCTACAAAGCCACATATCTGCTGGAAGGACAGGTGGTTGCACTCAAGAAAGTCCAGGTACTTACCACTGTGTGTTAAGGTTGCGTGTCAAGGAAAAATCATTTAATAGTTATTATTCTTACCTGCAACAGAGTTGAATCTTCCCCATATTTGTGGAATGAGATGCAGTAAAACGTATCCAGGTTATCAGCACACTCACGTCCCTTGTAGACTGGTTAAGTCTCTAACTGGAATCTATCCAGGATTTTCAGGAGGTTTGACGACCACTTGAAAAACCTCAGTGACTGTGAGGAGGACTTTTTTGTTTATTTGGGAAAAGCAAACTGTTTTTGAGATGCGGTTCATGTTTTCACTGCTGTGTTGCCATTGCAGATCTTTGAGATGATGGATGCCAAGGCGCGTCAGGACTGCATCAAAGAGATAGATCTACTAAAGGTAAGATTATTTAACAACAGACATATTTTAACCCTATTATCAACAGTGTGGGACTCAAAAGATGGAAACGTTGGACGGTTTGTCAGTCTGTTTGTTCATGTAGCTCATGTAGGGTTTCACTTCCAGTAGGTTCAAGTACAGAACTTGAATTGGAATTGAATGCTCATGAAACTGTACCGAATAAAATATTAATTGTGGTTTGCTGTGGTGACATTGTGCGTCAGTAGGACCATCAAGTGTGTCACACTACCTTGAGAACTGAGAAGATATGTTGTGCTGTGACTGCTTGCTAAAAGCAGTAATCAGTCTTAATTGTTACCACCGATCGGTCCATCAGTCCTCAATTTCCCTCCAGCAGCACAAGATGCCTCTCCATGTTCCAGACTCCACTGCTTGTTTGGTTGGTGCTACAAAACATCTCACTTCAGAGAGTCTGCAACTTTCCACGAGTCGGTTTATTCATCAGTTCACACAGCACGATGGGCACAATAGCAAGGACACACATAAAAATGGCCGACATCCTGCTATGTTGATTTGAATGGGAAAGTCCATTCTACTCCAATTCAAGTTCTGCGGGTTTCAGTTTTAGTAGGGGGAAGTCTTCACAAAAGCAGTTTCACAATAGTAGTGAAGACAGTGTTTCCCTACTATGGTGGAATAATAAGATTTAAGACATTTTTTAATTTTATCAAATGTAGCTTATTTCTGCTGAGACGCCCCTCTGTGATCAAAGTGACAAGCAACGTGTGGACGCCATGGACAGAGCACACACAGACCCACTGCTGTCTGTGGTTTTCCTGTAGCGTTTCTAGTCACTCAGTAGCATCACTGTTGCTTAAAACACCTCAGAACAGAACTGCATAAAAATGTATGCAGCAGTGACACAAATAACAAATGCAAGTAAAGCAATGGTCTTTACTGAGTTAGAGACTGACCCACATTGTTGAAACGTGCATAAATCACCGATTGATCTCATTAAAATAAATGTTGGTGCACATACCCACAAATATACCAGCTCATTATGCATAGGAAAACTCCTGTGTCACCAATCATTGTCACCCCTTGCCTACCACCTGTCAGGCCCATGTATCAGGAGGAATGCTACAGTGGTGGTCTGGCAATACTGGGCTTGGCTAGCCTTGTTAAACCTTCATTTGTAGATGGCCACCAGATTTAACCTTTTTACCACTGAACAAAAATAAGTGGTAATTTACTTTTTTAATTGGTTTGTTTGTTTATTTCTATTTAATGGGTAATTTACATGAAAAAATATTCCTACATAAATGATCTATTTAGTAACTAATCAAATAAAAAAAGAAAACAAGAAAATGGACTTTATCCAAGCTATTCTGATATGCAACTAGCATTTTTACAAAACTGTGAATATTTTGTTCCTGTATGTGATCCCCTCAGTCCGGTTGTTGCATACATCCTGATACTGAGTGCTGGCCGGTGTCAGGGGCCTCTTTGCCCAGTGAACTCCTCGGGTCCTCATGCGGCAGACCCCGGCTTCTCTTGACCTGCTGCTGAAAAGCCGCTCTTGTGCTGATAGAATCTGAGCCTCTGATGTCCTTCAGTCTAGCTTTTTCTAGCCTCTGGCAGGATTTCCTGATGTCAGCCACCTCTCTGCTGGTGGTTCACTCTGTGGGGACGCTTGGCTCGTCCTGCCACCTCCTCTGTTTGCTCTTCATCCACGTTTCCTGTTTTTGAGATATTCTTTGAGCAGTTCTTTAGAAGGTCTTTTACAGATGTACTGAAGTGTATGCATTAATTCACGTTATAGACCAGATTCTTTTTTCATAAAAACTTTTCCCAGAATTTTGATTATAATTATCTCATTAATTCAGAAAAACTGGGAAGATTTTTTTTTCTTAAAGTGAATGCATTATGCTTCCATGCAGATGTACTAATGGTATTCATGCTATGTGCTCCATTCAGGATGGTGGCTTTGATGCTTATTAAAAGTTCATTCTGACAGGAATAAATGTGTGTATATATATCAGTACAGAGGTCCAGGAGCATTTGATCTACACCATTCCTTGTTTTTAGCTGCAGTACATTTTGATTTACAGAACATTTGCATGTCATGATAAAATAAGGAAATTGTTGATTTGGACATTCTGAATGTTTTCTTTTGTGTTTCCCTCTGCAGCAGCTGAATCACCCCAATGTGATCAAGTATCTAGATTCCTTCATTGAGGACAATGAGCTTAACATCGTCCTGGAGCTGGCCGATGCTGGAGATTTGTCTCAGATGATAAAGGTCACTAAAGCCACTACTCACCTTAGAAAACTGACTGTTGTCTTGGTTATGCTCTGGAATTTCACTGAAAGGTCCAAAAATGTTCAAAAAGAGATTAGGTGCAATTCATGATGGTTGATGCACACATTCACCCCCAGTCGCCCTCTTGTCAGTTCCACTACCCCAACCTTCATCGCTACATATTGTTCTCCTCCCAGCCCCAGCTTCATGCGTTGTCCCTGATCACATGCATTCAATATTTTAATTCCTGTATGATGCAGAAATTAGAAACTTCCTCAACAAACCTCATCTTGCTCTGAATCATCCCTGGGCGAAGTTCTAATTTTAACCACCACATTCTCGGTTTCCACCTCTCTCTGTTTTCTCTGAAACATTTGAATAATTTTTCTTAGCATTCTGCTTTATTTATGTTTTAATCAAACTGCGTTCTTAAACAAAAGTCTGGTACTTTTTTCTCTAACAAGGTATAAAAACCAAACACAAATTTTCTTGAAATGTGTCAGCCTACCACAAAAATGTCTGGCATTTCGGTGGAATCATTTGTCATTCGTCCTTGCCTGGTGCAAATGACATCAATAAAGTGCGTGGTTTGGACGAGAAAAAAATGTAAAGCACAGGAACAATAAATCAAGCACACCCTTCCAAGCGCTTTGTGTGTTTTGGAAGTAAAGAAGTGCACTGACTTCCATGGAAGCCATGGAAGTTGCTTGGCTTGTTTGATCTGGTGCCCATGCTGTTGGAATAAAATTGAACGTCATGAAACATTATGACCTATTTTACTTGGGAGATAAGAAATTACTGACTGCCAAAAACCAACAGCGCTCGATATCAGACAGTCAGCTGCAGCAGGAGTTCATAAGAAAACTAATTTGTTTATGTTGACTTAATGGTTGCAGATGTGATATCTTGTTGGACATGCGATCGTGACGCGTTGTATGTTGGTTTTGGCAGGCAGCTGCTATTCCCTCTTCCCGGCAGCCTACTGTGTAACCGGCATTGAATCTTTGAGTGGTGCAGAGTACTTGACTTTACTGGCCTACTTTCACCTCTGCCTCATAAATTCCTACTTACATAAATCCGTATTTGAAACATCAGCCACTTTAAATTGCTGCGTCTTCCTAAACTGCTTTCTGTCAGTTCTCTTCATGACAAAGACTTAGTGTTAAATAATTACATTCTCATTGCCGGTGTATCTACATTTCAAAAACTTGAAATAGAGACTCAGCACCTTATCATTATAAATCAGTCAATCAAGTTTATTTGTCACATGTAATCATATAAGGTACAATTTGAAATCTAATCCTGCCTTCCCCCTCAATTTACGCATCAAAGAGTTTAAATTGGGTGGGCGGGGTGCCTTAGGCGGTGATCTCTTTTAGCATCCTGGTGGCTTGAGGTAATGGCTCTTCCTGAGCAGTGCTGGCCTGGTGTATCCAATACCTTCCTCCCAACACAGCAGGAACAAAAAGACTGTTATCCGGTGGGTGGGATCTGTAATGATTCTCCTAGCCTTATTCTTGAAGCACCTGGTGTAAATTTCCTTTAGGCGGAGTGGCCAAATGGCATTGTCCGGTATTCCGTGACCCAGCCAAGTCTCAGCCAAACAAAAGACGCCACAGTTCCTGATATTCTGGTGGAAACTGATACGGTCACAGAGGTCGTCCAGCTCTTTATCCAAAGCCTGCACACCGGCCAGCAGAATGCCCGGCAGAGAAGAGCCACATGGCCAGGTTTACATCGATGCCCCCTTTTTTTAATCATCATCAGTCATGGTTGGATGACTGGATGAATACATCTGGGATCTGCGATGACCTGAATCCATTTATTTTGGGAATTCACTAGCCAACATTTGGTTATTTAAATTGTTGCCCAGTAGAAAAAATGCTTGATAAGCATATACTCCTTTTCTACTACAGGAACTGTCTCTTGAACACAGAAACTCTTTTGAGGAACCAGGAACTGCCTCCTATTTCCATCAGAGGAGCTTGTTCCTCTTTTTGCCCCAAAATGGTCCCTGCAGCTGAGCTGAGTGGTCAGAGTGCAGTTTTAGTGCTGAACATCTCGGATTGGTTAAACCCAACAGCTTGCAAGCATCAACCGAGCTGTTTTAAAAACAGGCGTGAGCAATCACAAACACAAATTGTTAAAACATTGTTCTGTCAAGGGATCTTTAGGCAAATAATTGAGAGAAAGCAAACCATTTTTTGCCATTTTGCTGTTTGCTGTTCTCGATGTTGTGGAAACCCAAACACACAGGATCTGCAGGTACTCACTGCCCAGTGCCATCTTCCAAGAGCAAGGCCCAATAACCTGGTCTGAAACTTTTTGGTGGAAAAGAGACTATTCATAGCTGTTCAGAATACTTTGTACTGTAAAATCCTAAAAAAAAAAAAATACTCAAATCTATTATTGATACTTAAATTTTCAATGAGATATAATGATTTGAGATTGGATCAGATTCCTTTGGGAGCATCACATTGTTTTAGTAAACTTAAGTAACTATTACAACTTAAATCAACATTAAAGACTTAAAATCAGCATGCTTTGTCTAAAAGTAAGAAGATTGGACTATAACCCATTTCTCACTGTGTGCTGAATTTGGCAGAGGATCTGCTGGGCTGCTCTTTGACACAAAGGGAGATGGCTTTACAACACAAAACAGTTTTTTTTTTGCTCTGTAGTAATCCTACACTTTATTCCACTTCCACTAACTGCATTGTAGTTAAACTTAGCATTAGCTTACCTGGTCAGAATGAATACTGTCCATTGTACAGGGCTGTTTATCAGCTCTTATCTCTTGCTCTTTAAAACAAATGCAGTAAGCCAGGTGTGGGGGGCTGGAACCAATATTCTTTTTGTGACTGAAAGCAGTGTGTTTTATTGGACATGTGGTCCTAATTTGGAGAAACACCAGCCTTAACAAGTGTGTACCACTGGTGTGAGATAGAGGCTACCATTCATCCTGACCATAGTCACAAGTTATCACAGCTAATTTGGCCTGATTTGTACAGTAGATGTTAAAAAGTGATGGCTTTGTAATGTTTTTTGGGGAGTAACCTTTTCTTTTCCCTTATTTCTCCATTTAGTACTTCAAGAAGAAGAGGCGGCTCATCCCAGAGAGGACAATATGGAAATATTTTGTCCAGCTCTGTAGTGCCTTAGAGCACATGCATTCACGCAGAGTAATGCACCGCGGTAAACATCCACTCAGTCTATTCAATCCTCTTCTTTCTCTCCATTTTAAACCCTACATGTTTTCAGATCTTTTTTTTTCTCTGGTCCATGTCTTTGTCCCACTCCAACCAGTCATTTATTTCACTGGCTCCCCTTGTGGCTTTATTCACCTTGCTTTCTTTCACTGTTTTCCACAATTTCTTATTTTTCTTTTATGATTATTATTCAGTGTGTTACTTTTCCATGTGTCTGTTCAATACTTCTTGCCATGACATTGTATCAGTAGTGTCAAATCAGGTACAAATCAGGAGGTATTACTGTTAGTATGAGTGCACTGCTTTTCAAGGGGATAAGAAGATCAGATGTGATTGGTCATGATTGATACCAGTCCTGCCGCACCTACTGATAATGTCTTCCTCCAAATCCAGACCCTGTCATGACTGCATTGCCACTGTAGCTCTTTTGCACGATCACCTCCGGTCACAAAATCACCAAAAATCTGCCATGATTTTGGGATACCACCTGTGTCTGCACCTTGTTTCAACACAGATAGAGCCCAGGAAAGCAAAGGAAGTTGGGGGCTTCCTCACAGCCGTAATCTAGTTTCCACTTTGCTAAACGGTAACAGCTAAGGTGGCAAATTAACACATGCCACCTGCCAAATGCCGGTAAAAATTTGCAGTGCTGGGTAGCTGTTTCTTTTTAGCTCACCAGATATGGTGGCGCGTTAAATGAAATAGTCTACAGCTCAGTGGCAACACAGAGCCAGTGTGAAAAGGACCGCTAAAGCTACAGAAACAGCAAACAATGAAAACAAAGAATTGCCTTAGAAAATTCATTAAATATTATTGAATGAAAGGTGGCCAAAGGATGAGAAGGGGAAAAGAACAAAACATGATGAAGTACTGTTTTCTTAGCTGAATTTATGTCTCCGATAAGGGGCAGCCAAATGAATTTATCTTAAAATTAGAAGCAGATTATTAACCCATTGAAACCTTAGGAAATTGATTTGATTTCTTTTAAAAACATGGGGGGAAAATCAACCAAGTAGCAAAAATTAAATTACTGGAATCTTAGTTAAAAAATAGCAGCAGCACCAGAAAAGTAGTATTGGTATAATTACAAGAAAACTAAATTTATAGTTACTGACATAATATACTTAAATGTCAGATCAGTGGCGATGGACTGTGTTTAACACCTTTCACAAGCTTTTACAGACCATGAGGCGAAGACACACATTACCTTTGCATTTACCAAAAAAGGTAAATGTAATTATTGGGCATGCAGTTTGGGCATCCAGCAGACGCCTTGGCAAATAGAAAAAAAATGTATCTGCCACCTTGGTAACAGTTAGTGGCATGGCACAGCAGCACTGGAACAGCTCAGGCAAACTCAGCATATTCATGAGCACAAATATTGTAGGACAGAGCGTCTGTGGTGGGACTTCAGTTGAAGGTGGCTGTATAAGTCATGTGCCAGACTCTTGTGAGAGATTTTGAATCACAGTCTGGGAAGTCACTGAGAAATGCCTCCTACATTGTTGTCTGATAGAGTACCAGAGTCTGCTGATGATGAAGTCATATTTACATAAGTCTGTATTTCTGTGTGTGTGTGTGTGTGTGTGTGTGTGTGTAAAACAGATATCAAACCAGCCAACGTGTTCATAACAGCCACAGGGGAAGTAAAGCTGGGTGACCTGGGCTTGGGACGCTTCTTTAGCTCCAACACCACTGCAGCGCACTCCTTAGGTAAAACACAGTCGTGTACATAAAATGTCAATGTTACTCATCTGGTAAACAGGGAATTGTATGTATGATAGAGGCCAGCCTGGATTTTTGGATGTCATAATATGGCATAAGTGTTGTCTTTTACAGGTTTAAAAGGCTGAATTAAAATAAAGGGATTCAGTTTTCTGAGCTTAGTAGACTGCTATATTATCATATCCACATTACTACATTACATTATCAAAAATCTTGTGTTTAAATGTCTTATGAGAGCACAAGCAGTCATCCCTTCAACATCGTGACGATACTGTTGTATTCAGTCAAAGATATTTTGATATTTGATTTTGTTCAAATCACCTAGAGACAGCATTTCAATCTCAGAAACACAAAAGGAAGACCAGCTGCCCCCATACCCAGTCAACGTTACAGTAAAGGATGAACCAGTATTATAAAACATTAGTATAACATTAGTATATACTGGACAGTACCTTTAAAAGATGTAGACGTGTGCTACAGTACATCAAGTACATGAGCCTGAGTCAGTATTTTCCAATTCGGCACACCATTCAATCCATATATTAGTTTGATCAAAATACCCTAGGAAATAGTTCATAGAGGAGAACACTCAGTCTACATCAAAAACTAAAAATAGTAGGCCATAGTAAGCCATCATACGATTTATGAAAAACTAATAAGGAAAAACAAGGTAAACATGACCCATTACACTAATACAATTTTTAATTTATTTAAACAATTTATTACAGCAGTACAATTATCATCTTTGTTTTCAGAGTTGCAGACAACTTTGACAAGGACAAAAAAATAATCCTCTCCAGGTTATTGTGCATGCATTTTTGAGCTATGAGTCACCAAAACAAAATGCCAACAGAATGTGTGGCTATGAAAAACCCTGAGTGAGTTTTGATTCTCACAAAGCAAACAGTGCGTTTTACTCGTTCACATTTAACTCAACATTAGATGAGAAGAGAAAAACAATAATTCCACTGGCTTGGCTTTCCTTAGCAGTGCAAAGTGAAAGCGTCCCAGAGCAGTGGACTTCTGTCTTGATGAGGAAACCACTCCCAAAGTAAAGGGGAGTGAAATATAGTCAAATGTATTTTATCAGGTGTTATTCATTTTTTGTGCGGGAGTATCACAAAATACCAACAATTTTCAACAAATTCCAAAAGTGATGTGTTTTTCATGTCATTTCAGGTCAGTTCAAAGAGGGTTGACCTAGTTTTGCTTGCTATGATAAAAGTCACCTAGAGTTGTGACAAGTCGGTGCTTGCTACAATGATATATTAAATGAAATGAGATTTTGTCTGACTATTTGTCTGTCTTTCTGTCCCAGTGGGGACACCATACTACATGTCCCCGGAGAGGATCCATGAGAATGGTTACAACTTCAAATCTGACATCTGGTCCCTGGGATGTCTCCTGTATGAGGTAAGGTCACAGACGCTGTTACTGTTTACCTTTCTAAAGTCTATAATCCTGTACGTTTTTTACAAAACAAAAAGGAAAAAAAAAGAAACTAGTTTGCTGCTACTGAAATGTTTCTCAGCTGTATGGGTTTTATGGTTCAATTTTTTTGATAATGATATGATTTTTTGGATACTAACATTTCCAATCTTTAGACAACAACTTCATTTGACATGCCAAAGATTTTGGAATATTTCATGTCCTTAGACTTCAGTCTTTAACGAATACGTTTGGGGCAAAATACCTTTTTTTTTTTTTTTTTTTTTTTTTTTTTTTTTGACTTACCCAGACTGAGACAAGAGGTTTGATACCATCTTCACCTCTGTTAATTTGTGCCGGATCTACCTAAACCTTCAGTGGTGCGAGGATAACTTTTTAAATCCCAAGATGTGTGTTTCAAATCCACATGATACTAGATACATGATACTGCTGGGCTAATGACTCCCATAGACCTCAAGTCTTTATGCTAAGCTAACACAAAATGCTACTTATAGAAACAATCAAGCATCTTGTCTCAGTCTGGGTAAATCAGAAAAAGTAGAATTCCTTAAATTTCAAACCTTTAAGCCGATCGGGTGACAAACCACAGCTGAAATGACAACATTAACTCAGAATGAATGAGGTATATGTGCAGAGAGAGAATGAGGAGACTCTGATTGCTTCTCTGGATGATGGACACTGACAGGCGCTGACAAAGACAGGTTGTTTTAGAAAGTATCTTAGAAAGGATTGCCCTAAAAGGAGAAAAAAAATGAACCTGTGGGAAGTGAGTCAACTCTGATAAAATGCAAAGAGACAGCAGAAAATGAGGCAGCCTTTGATTGGCCCGTGTGGAGGGAGGAAAAGCCATGAGTGAGCCCAAGAAGCCAGGGCAGGTATTTTTACCCCAACTGAACCTACATTAAACTGTATTTGTCCCGCCCGACAACAGCGCTGATTGGCCCGGTTCCTTTTTCAACCGAGAAATCACACCTGAATTGGTCAAGAATGGCGGCAGCTGAAATGCTTTACGGCATAAAACACCAAATGTCTTTATTTTGCAAGTATTGTGCAATCTTACTTCCAGGTTGTTTACACCTTTTCCTAGTAAGAATGCCTTGTGGTTGTTAGTGGGTGTTATCTTTCATCTGGATTTTCACAACAAATGCAGAGGGGTGGAGGAGGGCAAGTAGCAACATTGTTTTGTTCCACATAGCTGTGGGGTATACAGGAAAGGTGGTCTTAATTTTTATTCACCTAAATGCTAGACAGAGCATGTTTAGAGAAATTCAACAGTGCTGGTAAAGCTTACTGTACACCGACTTTAACAAAACCCGGCATCCCTGCATGTAGATGCTTGTCACCTCTGCTGCGAGAAAACTCTTCTTCATCTTGTTTTGTTTTTCATTGGAAGGCTGAGTCATCATTAATACTTATCCTCAGAGACAATGCTCCTTCAGGCGGATGTGTTCTGGATATTATCTCAGAGCTTTTTGACAGGCCAACACAGACTGAACGACCAGCATTATCCCATGGAATCCCAATCACTTCCTATTTCTGTCTACCTTTTCTTTAATTTCCTGCTGTCTTTCCCATTTTCATCTGAACTGTTTCTTCATATTTCACTGCTTGTACTACTCTCTAAACATGAAATATTGTTGCATTGCAGCTAAACCTGGCACCCTATATTTGCAGCAGCTGTTGCATAAACTAACTAAGTAAATGTTGGTCTTTGGTGCTAAATGCGTAGTCAGTCAACTGAGACCGACAAGGGCTGTGTTTCTTGGTGGAAAATTTGCTTAAGCTTTCTATATTTTTTGGAAAAGTTCAATTTCAAATTAATCTAAAAACTACCGAAGCAGTAGATAACTATCTCATTAATTCAGAAAAAAACAGCAGATTTTTTTTCCTGGCAGTCTTTCTGAGAATTTTGAGATGTTTATCTTGTGAATTCTGAAAAACAGACTTGATCGTTTTTCCTTGAAAACCTATTTATCTCATTAATTCAGAAAAAAGGATTTTGTTTCTTTCATGAAAAACTTTTCTCAGAATAGAGAAGTACTTCATCACTCCAGAAAAATGGGGCAGATTTTTTTTTTCTTAAGTGAATGCATTATGGTTCTGTAAAAAGCGGCCTGTTTGGCTACAGTCTTAGTTTACTAAGCTGAAGTTCACATAATGCTGTGTAGTCCGCTGTGTGTGTGTATGTGTTTGTTTTGTTCTCATCTGCTCTGTGGATGTGGCCTGTGTACATCCTACTGATGAGCTGTCTAAATAGCTAATAAGCACCGGTTTTCTCCCAAAGGTCAAATGGAAAAAAGTTTGCATTTCACTTAAGTCACAAATTTCATGGATTTTAGCCCAAAACATCAACATAATGACGGTATGGGAGAAAGAAAATTATGCAATCCCAGTTCAGTTTCTAGTCTTGTGTGGGAATAATAAAAACATTTTATCAAAAACATATGACTTTGTTTTGCAAAGTAAAAATCTTTGCAAGCAGTGGGTGTCTGTTCTGAGTTGATGCTTTGATCCACTGGATATCATCCTTCTTTCTCTCTCTCTTTCTTTCTCTCTCTCTCTCTCTCCACGTGCAGATGGCAGCACTACAGAGTCCGTTTTACGGGGACAAGATGAACCTCCTCTCTCTGTGCCAGAAGATCGAGCAGTGTGACTACCCCCCTCTCCCACCTGACCATTACTCTGAGAAGGTACATGAACCGTGTGCCTTATTCACATGGCCACTACATTTGATTTCTGTCAGATTCAACGCCAGTCAGACCAATTTTATATTTGAAAATATGGGAAGTGGATTTGTTTTTCACATACAAATCACGAGGAATTTGTGCAAAAAGGAGAACAGTCATGCACAAGTATGTGTGAATTTGTACAAATCGTTTCACCTTTTCTTAAATGAAAATAGACACAAGTTGACAGATATTTGTTTGTGGATAGTAAAATATGCCTGTGATGTGTCTGTTATGTGTGGATTAAGACGTCAACATTTGTCAAGATTAATAAGAGGAATCTCTCCCCATAACTATACACTTCAAAATCAGTTTAATAAATGATCTGCTGTGGTTTAGGTGCAAAGGTGTGATCTCTTTGAACAGAGGAGACGCAGACGACAAAGATTTTTTTAAAGCAAAATTTTCACTGCAGAAGGTTAATCTAAACTTTTTCATCACATTGTAGCTACGGGACCTGGTAAGCATGTGCATCAACCCAGACCCGGACCAGCGCCCGGACATCGTCTTCGTGCTTCAGGCGGCCAAACAGATGCACATGTGGACGGCCAGCACCTGAGCGCCACTTCTGCTGAAAACCCGCATTCTGCTGAGTCTGAGGACCTCAAGCCACAAGACGGCAGCTCTGCCTGGTTTCCCCAGTAGGAAGTGTTTGATTGGTTCTCATCTGGAGACGTTGTTACACACCGGTCACGAGGAAACCGTGGAAAGACTTTGGCACAAGAACCATGACGTTTTGACTTCGGTGGCCACTTCTTGTCTTTTGTGGAGGATCTGAGGAGGTGCGTCAGCGGCGCAGCGGTAGCTGGAGGTGATCCAGGTGGCTGTCTTCACGGCTTCTTCGCCGCTCCAGGTAGAGGTGGTGCTGTCGCAGACGTTTCTAAGCCACTTTTTTGTCATTTCGCAGGGGTTGCACTCCACAGGCAGAGCCCAGTGTTTTGGGTGATGTCTGTGCGGAGTAACTTAGTGTCTGTACTTTGCTGATGCCACACTTTATGCTCTTTTCTTTTAGCTCATTACTTAAGCCATATTTAGAAATATTATTTTGATGTCGCCTGAAGTCATTCTCATACTTTGCATATCATTGTTTGCAATGTTGTTTGTCGCCTTAAAGTAACAGTCAACCCAAAAATTAGGGGTGGTGTCATTTGCTCTTGGGTGCAAAACTAACTTTAAAGGACCTTACCAGTGATTTTGCATGTTTAGCATAATATCTATAAAATATATAAACTTAACGTTTCTGCTAATCTTTTCCCAAGGAAGCAGTTATATTTAATTTTCCATATCATTGTGGTATTGTCGTTTTGATGACGTGAAATTGGACAGAGTGATGTGGTCCCTCCACGAGGGAAAATAGTCCCCGGGGAAACATTTACTTTACACAGCCACTAATCAGCTCTGTGATGAATTGTTGCCACAGAAGCTGAATGTTATAAGGTGGCTGTTATAACTAAAAATTCATATTTGAAAATGTGGAGATTTTGATCGGTTGTGAAATCTTAAGTACCCCCCTGCATGATTTGCAAAATTGTTTGCTGCAATGTAAAGTGTGAGGAAACTGTAGTAAATGGGCCAAACATTCAAAATCACAGGTGCAGTCCTTTAAAGTGCCAAACCAAGGAATCAAAACGGAGTCAGTATTAAAAGCACAATGTTTTTGAAGAGCAGCCTTGAACTTGACCATCGATACTCCTGGAAATCCCATTAAATGCCACACTATTTTGAGCCAAAAAGTAGATTTGTTGAGTCTAGTTTGAAATGTGTTATGTATAAATTTATAGATGGCACGCGTAGATTCAACAAACCAGTGTGATAAAATTTAGCTAAAATATATGTTGACTTAAAGTAGCTGACTACCTTGGCGGTGGGTGCTGCATGTTTGTTGCTGTTGCGTATAATTGCAAATTTGTGTGTTGTAAAATACCAAATGTTTACTAATGATTTTGTGTAGACATTGTTGAATTCATATTGCCAAATGTAAACAAGTGTTTACTGTGAAACTGTAAAGAACATTGAAATGAGGCTGCCTATTTCAACAGTAGCACACAAGCCAAAAAGTGGAATCTGATGGCACAGTGCCATGTTAATGTATTTTAACATTAACATTAAAACTTAATACAAAATATTAGCCGACAAATTACAAAACCACAGTTTACGGGAAATGGATTATATACATGTTTAGTTCAGACCAATCTGCAAAAAACATCAGTATTAATCGACTGCCTTGTATAAATAACTAGAGCGAGAGCTTGAATCCAAAGTATCGTGTCATTATATTAACAAATGTACTGCCTTAATTAAAAAAACAAAAAAACAAAAACAAAGACTTGGTGATTTATGTGAACATGGTTAGGTGTTTCCTGGTTTGTTTTGTAATTCCACAACAGGAGAGACTTGATGTTCTCTGCAGATAGGTGGGACAAAATGTGTGCTTTCATCAGTGTTGGACAACATTGGAGTATCGGATATTTGCAAAAACAAAAACATCATCATGCTTCCCTAAACCGTTGTTGATGCCAAAATGCTTTGCATTCTGGTCACTTAGTGTGTTGCATCATGTTACACCACAGCAGTGATCTCACCTGTCTTCACCCACAAAGTGTCACATCATTAACAATTTAGAGGATGTGTTCTCTCCCAAACATTTTTTTATTGTTGTATTCAGTTGTCTACACTCTAGGAGCATTTTTTCTGATAATAAACTAACTGGGCAAAAAGTAACTTTTATTCAGACCTGCATCTGATTTTAACATCTGAACAAACTTGAAACACTTTTTACAAAAATCCTTCACAACTCAATTTTTATTGAACAACGAGAAAAAAAAAAACATGCCATGTCTTCTAAGGAATTATGGGAAGCTGGGGTGGGCAAACTTATGCTGGGAAAATAAAGTACACAAGCTTTAGGAGGTGTCCATAGTCTGTACAGTCTCCTCCACCACGTCCAGGTCCAGTGGGGTTACCGTCTTCGACAAGACCCCAGTTGTTCCTCTTTTGTACTTGTATTCACCAGTCCTGAGGAGGGAGAGATACACAACATGAGACCAAGTTTCAACTAAACAGAGCTACTCAGTGAGACTTTAACAAGCACCTTGTTGTGTAACACACATCTAAGATTTAATCTTCATTATCACAGCAGGCCAGTCTGGACACACAACTCAAACAGCACAGAAAGCCATGCAAATTAGTTGTTCAGTGTGAAATTCAGCAGAAAGAAATTCACAGGCCAAACACAAAAGTAGGTTAGTTGTTAGATAAATAAGGTATGTTCTAAGAGACGGCCGGTGGACACGGCTGTCTAGTCTGCACTCTACACAGACACTTCACATCTTTACTCACGGGTACAAGGCTTCAAGCTCAGTTATTCTTCAAGCAAAACAGGCAACAAGACAAAAAGTTATCCACCATTTAATTAATGGATCATTACCAAGTCAAATGAGTTAAGGTAATAAGAATGATGTAAGATCATGATCATCTCATCACAACATGCACCACAAATATTCAAGACAAGGATTTCATTCCAAAAAAGCACTTTTGATTTGCTCAAGTATTTTTGTATGCAACCAAAGATGGGTATATCAGTGCTACAGACAGAAATTTAACCAATAAAGCACAATAATATTCAGTACTTTTCTTCAAGAAGCTGTTTAACGGCTGCTCAGTTACACAGGGACATGAACATGTGATGATAACTGGAAGAGCAACATTGCCATTAAGTTTTTCTTCAATATGAGTATTGATGTGAGGATTGACACATTTAGTCAGAGGATCTGTTATGGGGGTGCCCCGGTAGCTCACCATGTTGAATGCATATCATGTAATACTAAGGCTCAGACTGCATGTCATCCCCTCTCTCTGACCTGTCTCTCACCACTGTGATGGACTAATAAAGCAGTAATGCCCAAAAAAAATAATCTTTAATAAATGGATCAGAACGGTTTCAAATAAAGGCCAAATTGGCCTGTCACAGATGCAATTTATCAGAAACAAAAAGCTGACAGATGCACACCAAAAAGAACCAAACTGGTGATCCATTCAATGAATGAGGCACACTTTCTTTGGATAGTCCCCTACAGATACATTCAACAGAATGTCAACTGATATGGAAGATAATATCAATAAGCCATAAATTATATTTCAACAACAGATTTACATATCTACTGACACTGTTCAGTTTTATCAACTGACAGCAGGGCCTTTATCTGCTTTTGAGAAACACAGTAGTACATTGATCTGAAAACTGTCTGGGGAACTTTCATACACTCAGCAGCTCAGCAACGACCCCTAGAGGATCATTTGAGGGAGGAAAATGTGAGATCCTTTAGGGGACACCAAATCACAAGACGTGAACATGCCAGGAGCTGCAGCAAAGAAACACTGTGGTAACATCACTGCTGTAAGTTCCTTACCTGACCCCCTTCTTGTTGGCCTCATCGTGAGGCCGCAGGTAGTCCACCTTGCCCTTTGTGATGACACACAGGTCAACATTACTGCCAGAGCCCAGGTCATTGAAGATGCCTGCTGCGATGGCATCCCGCACCAGCTGCTTGGCTTCATCCTCCTTTGAAGAAAAAAAACACCGCAGTTAGTGCCAATTTCTCAAATAACCATGTTGACATTAAAAGTAACACTGGCTTTCTCTTAGTGCAGACTGTAAATCTGGTAGCAGCTAGGGGTGGGGGGAAAAAACTATTCAGCTACAAATCGCTTTTTTGTTTGATATGTATAATGCCATGCTGACCCTGAATCTAAAATATAACTTAAATTACATTAAAATTAAATTACAATAGATTAACTGTATTTATTATTATTATTTGTATTCGTATTGTATTGATTTAATTTGATTATCTTTTCGTATTTTTCATCTTTTTATAAATTTATTGCAATCACTGTAAAATTCAAGAAGTCTAAAATTGCACAGTACTGTAATTCTGAATCAAAATACTTTGGTGTTACAATTGCAGGAAATACTGAATCGGCCCCCAAGTACTGTGAAACTTAAATTGCAGTGTCTGAGAAACACAAATAACGCCTTAAGTGTGCCACAGAGTTTCATCCAAATATATCTAGTTTTTGTGTTGTCGTACTAATAGACAAACAAACAGGTGAAAACATAAGCCGCATCTACCTTCAGTGGTGGAGTTAATAAGCCACGCTGATGCAGGGGTGTTGAGGTGCTAGTGTAATCGGATTTGTGTGGCAGTAAACTTACCTCCATGTCAGGCTTGTAGCGGTCCTCAAACACTGCCATGGCAGCAAGGGACCCAGAGCCTTTACAAAAAATAGAGAGGAATGAGTGATTATTTGGATGACAGAAAACACTCACTGTGGCCTGTATTCAGAGCAGAGAGAGAAGGTACTGGAGATTTCAGTTCTTCCAAACAGGCTTGCTGCAATGTAAAATGTGCTTTGCAGTTTTAACCTCAGGTCCTTCACAAATTCACTTGACATTATAGAGAGTGGGCTGACACACAGAGCATATTCCCAGATCAGGTTATGTTGCTCTGACTTAAAACAAACTGTTGAATTTATCTAACTTAACCAACACTGACCGGAACTGTTCATTTGAAATTTTTGCACCAAATATGTTGTCTTCCTTATGTGCAAATCTACAACAACCATCCAACAACACAAGCAGTTCTCGTGTGGTGGTAGAAAATGACAGAACAGACTCACCCATAGTGACGTAGGGTAGCTTGTCAGTGGAGCCGTGAGGGTAAATACTGTAAAGGTGAGGGCCCATGCAGTCCACGCCACCCAGAACCAGAGCAGCACCAATGTAGCCCTGGTACCTGAAGACATACAGTGCACTACTGTTAACACATTTTCAGTGTTACCATTCTACCATTACTTTAATTTTTGATTTGGAGCTTTGATTACACAGGAAAGTGCAAATTTCTGTGAATTTTCACCCCATGCATCTACTTGTGGAGAGCTTCAAAGACGCATATAATATACACTGAAATTCTCCTCTTCATATACACATTTGCTAAAACATAAAACATGAGACAGTGCGTGTGTTTACATGCACACAAATAATTCTCCCATCTTAGCTCACAACTGGACAGGGTGCTGATTGGCTACCCTCAGCAAAGAAAACTGAAATCTGATCTATTTACAGTATTTGAAATAGAAAATCTCCATCCAAAGAGTAACCTTGTCTCAATTAAACGAGTTGCTTGTCAGTATGCTGTCAGTAATATGATTCTGTCATTCATCAATTTAACAGATACAAGTCCAACCGTTAACCACATTTATTTGCAAAACATCAGGAGCATTATTCTTATCCTGAGCCGAAGTATATTGGAAGAAAAAAAAAATTGGGACTGTTACAATACAAACAATTTATGTCTGATTGTGGATCAACAGCAGCCATGACTTGAACAAACCCTGAAATTCTGCTAACAGCTGCTGTGGCTACTGCAGTGCAGCTGTGCAGCTGCTTGGCTTGTTTCCTATGTCACCAACTTTCAAAGATCTTGCTGTGTCCCTTGTCTTAGCTTGCTATTCAATAGGCCCCAGATGTTTCTTGCCATGATCAATTTGTGAGATCATGTGGCTCTCGGGGCCAAGTTTACCTGAAGAGCATCTGCTTCAGCATGCGGTTAGCAGTGGCTACACGAGGCAGTCTGCCTGTGGAGAGGGCGTGTAGCTCAAGGTTGGAGGAGATGATCTGAGTGGTCATCTCTGTATCTGCAGCTGTACCTGCTCCACAACAACTGGAGACACAAGGACCGGACAAAGGTCTTTTAATCATGCAATATCACACATCGAACACATTAATCGTATTCATAGTATTGCAGCAACATCCTGCTCACACTTGGTTTTAAAGGACAATACCACTGATTTTAAATGTTTAGCTTAATATCTACAAAATGTATATAATTCACATTTCTCATCTTTTCCCAAAGCAAGCAGTCGTATTTTAGATCTTTTATCCAGCCACTGGTTTCCATTCATTCCACTTCAATATGAAAATGAACTTTCAGGGACTTCAAACTTTCTTCACACCAGTATTCCATCACCGTAATAAAGTCTTCCACATTTGTTTTTCCTAAAAGCAGCAGCACTGTTGTGTTTTGAAGACTTAAAATTGAGTGAAACTGTCTCTCTGCTGCAAAACAGTCCCCAGAGAAATGTTTGCTTTACACAGCCAGTTATCACTTCTGTGGTTTATGGATGGTGACGACTTGGTTAGCCACAGAAGCAGAACTTAAATAAAGTGGGTGTTTCAACCAAACTGATTATATGTTGTGAAAACTGAAGTAGCCCCACATGATTTGCAAAATGGTTTGTTGCAATGTAAATTGTGGGTAAATTGTAGAAAACGTGCCAAACATTCAAAATAACTGGTACAGTCCTTTAACATCCAGCTGACATGTTCCAGTCACAAGTGGACAGCAGCGACACATCATCGTTCACCCCTGTCATTATTATGTATCACAGATGTGCTTCCAGTTACCACCTGTGACTGAATTTGTGATCACAGCCTCAGACCCATCAGGACTATCTCCTCTTACTCCTACTTTCCTACACTGATCCCTCTGTAATTTTCTCCGACTCCCTCCCATCCCCTCCTCCTTGATAATGCAATGTTTTCACAATTCCTCATCTCTGGGCCATTCACAAAGCAGTTGTGCCCATCTTCTCTTTTTTGGAAGATGCACCATCTCACTGCAAAAATGCACTTTATTCAAATATCAATTACAAACCAACACTCCACTCCATCAAGTTCTTTCCGGTCATCTCATTGTCGGCAACACACTGCGTACCTGACAACCTCCTGTCCACTTGTGATCAGATCACCCAAGATACATTTTAAAACCAAGCTTGATCAGGGACTTGGAAGTAATTGGACTTCTGGGTAAAAATGTAAACATCCAGCCACCTTATCAGCCAAAATCATAAAGGGGGGCTATACAGACTCTATATTAAGAATTCACAGACTGACCATATTCAGCAGATGTTTGCGAAAAGTGGTATTTTAAGGCTGCTCCAAGATGACAGGCATGTCTTGTTTGCTAGTACTGTGTAATATTTGCATTCATTTTATCCTATCACCCTAAAATGGCAACAAAATAACTGCAGAAACTCCTAAGAAATTTCCACTTACTAAATGTTGGGGGAAATGTAGTGGATCTTGGAGCAGTTCTTGTCTGCCACCACCATGCCCTCAGTCGCTCTTGTGTCAGCTCCGAGGACGATGCCATCCTTCACAGGGAAAGACAAAGACAGTTAGGAAGGTCAACCACCTGCCAAGATCCCTGCACATCATTACTCTGTATATAATATGATACCTTAACACTGCCATCACAAGGGTTACCCATACCAGGTGGGAGAAAATATACTTCCCAAACTCAAACAAAAACACTTATGCTGTTTTATTTTATTTATCTGGTAGAGTCTCTTTGAGATAAAATCTCTCTTCTTCCAGGGAGTCCTGGAAGCAGCCTATTTATTCAGAGGCACAGGGTTATGTTCACTGCACATGCATTGAGCACAAGGTTTCCTACTGAACAAATTATTTCAGGCAGTCTAATTCAGGAAGTCCAGAAGTTACTGGATCTTTCCAGATGTTGACAGGGAAAATGCAGTTACAAAAGTAATTTGAGCAAAAGCTGAGCTTGAAGCTCCTTCAGGCAGCAGCTGGGTTTTAACCAAAGCAACAATAACTTTATCTTAAAGTTAAGGTTAATCTGTTCAGCAGAAGGAAGTGCAAGTCAGAGCTAACATGACATTTGAAAAGAGAGAATCTCTGCCCTTGTGACAGTATGACTCATCAACACATGAAGCCAACAAACCCACAGAGATCGGCCGGTGATGCTTGCTGTCTGATAATGAGCACACACTGTGTATCTGAATGTTCACTCAGACCTCTCACTGAGGGACTGACCATGTAAGGACTAAACTCTCAGCCCCTCTGTGTTTACAATGCACATTTCCTTTGCTCATTACTCCCTGTTGTTTGGTGATTTGAAATGCTTACCTTGAAAACGACGCCACAGATAGTAGTGCCGGTTTTGCGGGCAGCAGGCAAGCTGCATCCCAATTGGCTAACTTCATTTTCCAAAACTGCATTTCTGAAAATAAATTAAAAAGCCTTATCTGAGTGCAACAGGAAGATTATTGCAATTTGATATTGTGCCATTCGGGACAAAGATAAGGATGTTCTTTTTTAATTATTATAATTAATGTATAAATATGAAAGAGGGTAAAAAATGCAAATTAATATTTAACTAAAGTAATGAAGTAAAGTAAAAATGTAAAGATAGCAAATGAAAAATAAAGGCATGACATACTACGAAGGTTTTTCTATACATTTTAATGCGACTAATGTATTGAAATTTACGCAAATTGTAATTTAACTTTTTTTTTTATCAATTCTGTTTAATTTGATTTCAATTAAGGCCACACAATCAATTCAGGGTCATCATGACAATATAAAAATCTACAGAAAAAAATACCAACTACTTAAGTTGTATTTTAACTTGTTCTAATGTCTTTTACACTTTTTTTTAAAATCCCTTATTTCTTGTGCTAGGGGCTTTTGTGTGGTATTGTGGTGTATTTCATTGCATAGTATTGTGTATAGTATTGCGGCACATTATTTTACTTTGCAGTTTTACCTGATATTTCTCTTACTGCCTCTTATCCCAATTATTTTAAAATCTTATGTTTTATTGGGACTTGTTATTATAATGGGTTTGTATTTAATTGTGTCTTTTACTTTTTCCATTTTATCTCCATCATTTTGACTCTCTGTTTCATTACATTAGTCTTAATAATTTTTTTTTTTAAATCATTTTTATTCTTAATTTGACCTTTATTTGGTTGGATAAGTCATGTTGATTATCAATCAAATGTGCCTCTCTGAGCTGTATTTTCCATGTATGAAAGGTGATATATAAGTAGAGTTTTTGATTGAAGACTGCTGTTTGCTTGTTTGCAGTTCTAACAAAAAGCCTAACAAAAAGCCAAATTATAATAATGGTAACATTTCTACAGCGTCAAAGTGTGGACGTGGGAAAAAAAAGGTTAAAAAAAAAACAACAGTTTAATGGTTTAAATCGTTTGCTTTTGTTCCCCTCTGTAGAGGAATAAACAAACACTACAGTAGAGAGATGAAAAACTAAACCACTGTCTTTTTACAAAATTATGAACCACATAAATAATTTTAATTTTACTATACTTTTACCATGAACTATACAGCACCAGTAAATGGTTAACATAGGCTTCATTTAGGTTTACACTGATTACAAAACAACATAACTTTAGATAACACCATGTAACTAAGTATTAACGAATAATGGCTTCAATTATAAATGACCTCAAAACTAATAAATTAAAAAACAAAACAAACAAAAAAAAAACTGTTAACTGCCCTCTCATTTTAAAATACAGCCCTCGCAGCAGCTAACTTGGCTAATTTATCTGTCGGCGGGCTCAGTTTTCAGCTCTGTCACCTGTTTGGTTCAGTTTTTTAACGTCAAAACAATTTTTTAGATAATGTCTAGGTAAAAATGTAAATTTCACATGCTCTGTTGAACATAAAGTGAGTAGCCGCTCCAGGTGTAATTGGTGGTGATAAAGCCGCATCGTGCTGAAAAGCCTGAGTCATTGTGTGGCAGCCGACACACCGACACCGCTAACGTTAGCTTGTCACCGCTAAAACTGAAAAACACGTCCATTTCGCACTTTTTACACAATTTAAAGGCGTTTCTCACAGACGCACACGCTGCTCTGATGTGTCTCCGTTATGAACGCTTACCTTTTGCAGTTGTCGAAACTGAAACCTCCGAGTGGCGGCCGACACACTGACAACGTCGCCATTTTGCTGAATGAGTGTGTGTGTTGTTTCCGGGAAGTGAAGCACCCAGAGAGGGAGAGATGCTGCCTTCATGTGCTCCCTGCACTCACGGACTTCACGGCTTTATGCGGCTTCAGGGGCGTTGTAGTGTAGACATTTGTAGATGTTATTTAATTTTACAAATACATTGGCGCATTGTTACGTTTTATTGATTGATTGATTGATTGATTGATTGATTGAGCAGAGGCAGATTTAAAAAAAAAAATAAAAATAAAAATAAAAAAAAAATCATCATTGTGTTTTCAAATACAAAATAAATGAAGCATGTCTGTCATCAGGTAGAAAATTCATGGTCAGTTTGCTTTCCAGATAAGAATTATTCATGCTATCATAGCTCTTTTAGTAACCTATAATCAAGTCTTTGTTTCAGTGTTAGTGCACCACAAATTTTAAGGTATTAAAAAAAATCATGGTAATCTTTATTGCCCCCCAGGAGCAACTGTAGCCAGCAGTAAATACAATCATCAACAACAATCAACACACAGCAACACACACTCAAAAATTTTCCTGCTGCAATTTGTGTTTTATTTGTTACAGTCAGACACAATTTGGCGATTATTAAACCTCAAGAAAAGGTCAAGAAACACTGTGGGACTCCTCTCGGGAGGGGCCAGCAGGGGGCAGGGCTGGGGGCTGTGGCCTCTGAACCCCCCAGTGCTGAAGTGAAGCCCACATCCTTGGCCTCTTCTCTTATAAAATCCTGTTTGATTTAAGAACCACTGACCTCTGAGAGCCAAAGCGTAGATGCAGAAACAACCCCTGAATTCTTCATCTCACACTGTATAAAATAAATATAATTCTCCACCAGTGCACCAGCAATAATATCAAACATCTAAAACAATGAAGAAATAACAATGTGATTACCAGAAAATGAGTTAAGAGTGTGTGCAGTTGTCCTGGTTTAACTCTGTCCTGTTTTGTCCTGGCATGGGATGGATGCCAACCTGATGCCAGCTGGATGGCGAGGTCGACTACCAAAAAAAAGGGGCTGCAATCAGGCAAACAACATCAGATAGGGCATGTTGAGTGCATTACGCTGATTAGGCGGTTCATTAAAGACAGAGTGGGCAAAACAGATGGTTTAAGGTGTAATCGGTGGGATCTCTGACAGGTCCATCGTGTTCTGACTTAATCCAGGAAGTGTGTCAAATGGATGGTTTTTCATCAGCCCTTGTTTCCATGTTCAAACACATTATCCTGTGCTCGCTAAGTGAGGCTGAACTATCCAAGTGTGTGTATGGTTAAATGACATGTTGCAGATATGAGAAAATTTGATGTGATTTTGGAAAAGCAAAGTTTGCATTGTACCTGCTGCTGACATTTGCACTTCCTCCCATGCTTCAGCTCCATAGCTAGCTTAATCATTTAAATGCGATTGACTGATTTTTGGCTTATGCTTATGCTTACAGGTTAATTGTCTACCAACTTGTGTGGACATGCAACTCTCACCTTTTTTGGACTTGAAACTCAGAAACTGAAAAATGTCTATAGGACAAGCCTGCAACGTTTTGGTCCATTTCATGAATAAAGTAGCAAAAAGCCATGGTCCTGTAAGCTTAAGATGAAAGATTTCCCTCACTGGCGTTGCTTCATTGTTGTTTGTGGACTCAGACACCCCAATGTAAAAATAATGTTTTCAAATTTAACCTTTTTTTATTTTAACCCTTGCTTTTGCCCCAAACTGAGCCTTCAGTTTGACAAAGAGCAGACACAGAAAGTTATCCTGGATAAGAAACTAGTTTATGTCAAGAGAGATGCATCAAGGTGCAAACTGCTTTATTGACATGACTGCATCACATAAAACATTGCCAAAGCTTAAGTTTTAACAGACAGAAACAAAATAGTTAAAGACATCAAAAGTCTATAATTGATGTTTCTGTACAAATTGAAAAGCTCAGTTGCTTTATTTTAACATGTACACACAAACTGTCTGAGCCTTCACATGCAGGCAAGTTTGGCGTGCAGCATCTCGATGAGCAGGTTGTTGCAGGGCACCTCACCGCTGAGGTGCTTGCAGCACAGGTAGTCCTCAGCGAGGGTGCTCAGAGAGCGCAGCTCAGACAAACAGAGCAGCAGGTGACCAAATCTGTCCAGGTACTGAGGGTACGTGCACAGCGTGTACTCCAGCAGGGCTCCTTGAACCTGCTCCTGGACGCTCTCCACAAACGGCTGGCTTTCCAGAGGTTTCACATCTTGAGAGAAAGAGCATGTTTATTGTGTAGTCTTGTTGATTTATGGTGAAATTAAACTGTTCCTCATTTGGCTGGTGGCAGAGCTCTGAGGAGGACACACCATGAGCTCAGACATCAGCCTCTTCAGCCAAGAATAAAGTTTACACATCTCTTCACTCTTGTGATCACCTTTAATTAAGGGTTGTTTCTAGGGGATAGAGTGCATTTAACTGTCTCCTAGGCCAAACCATGCCACTGTCTGGTAGCACCATCTCAAGGAACACTCGAGGTCCTTAACTGGGCCCCACCTTGAGAACCACAGAGAGGGACAATAGCCACTAATGTTGGTGTATGTGCTATGGCCATATGCTGAATAAAACCGATTAAGACTGGACAATTTTTTTTCAATTTTTTAAATAAAAAAAATAAACAAGAGAGGCAGACTTGTCTAAATCAGAAAAAGTGGTCTATTGGAAAAATTATAATTGCCCATGCCCAACAAAAACAAAGCACTAAAACAAAGCAATTCTCACTATTAAAGGCAGCATTTACTGCTGATGTGTCACCTTTAAATTAGTGTATCTTACAGAGATGCAGATTATAAAAGGATCATTTTCCACTCTATTTGGCTTGAGACCTGGAAAATAAATCTATTCTGCAGACTGTCCAGTAATCCTTCATTTAATACTTGGAACAAGGAGTTTCCTCCTTCTGACAAAACGGCTCCATTTATTATTAGGCAGCTGCACCCATCGACCAGGTGGCTTACAGTGTTTTGAGTGGGAATGTGCTTCATTGCGTGAGCTCACCTCTCCTATTTCATCTCCTATTTTTTCCCATGAAATGCTACTGTGGCTCTTATAAAAATTAATCTCAGTGAGGTGTTTCACTAGTTAGTTGCAGAATAATGAAAATAGATCAAAACAGCACCAGAAATGTAATGAAAATCACCTATTTTAAACAGTGTTAACAGGATTTTCCTTTAAAAACCATGGATAAGCCCATGTGATCTATTTTTAGGTCTAATACTGATCATACATAATGTGCCATTGCCATGTCACTAACCTGGGTTGAAGAGAATGAGGAACTTAATACAGACAACCTCTTGGCGGTCTACTTGTAGGCCGTGGAGCTTCTCCAGCAGCTCCTGTCCTCTCTGGACCAGGTGGGCCAGAGTGGGGTCCGCATAGGAGGCTACAGCCGACAGCTCCACCTGAACCAAGGAAAACCATCCTGATGTGAGAAACATGTTGGCAGTAATGTCCCCAGACATTTGGGGGCTCTTGTGTTTTACCATGCAGGTCCAATAGATGAACAACTTTGTAGCATTCTGTCTGGAGCTGTTTTAATGCGTCTTCGCTTCAATATGTACAAAAGATCACACCAATCTGCTGAACCCTGTGAAACCCAGGATCCTGTGAGCAGTAGTTGTTCTTTTTTCCTTTATATTTTTGGGGATATTTTGTGGTAATTTTTTCCTATAATATAATCAAAAATACATAATTAAAATAGTTTGGCTTGTTTTCTGATCCAGCTGGTCTTGTGAGATCAATTTAATTTGACTCACAAAACCAGAACTGAGAAACAGAAACAACAGGACACCAACACAGATTTTAAAAATGGTATGAATTGTGCAGCAACATACTTTCGCTGTAATAGTTGCTGCCATTTGTTTTGCTCCACTGTTGTGCCATATGATGTTTGTTTTATTGGACAGTTAATAAATGACTGACAGATGGCTGATCCAGTCTCCTGCTATGGATTTTGCAAACACCCATTGCTGCCATCCCTTTTCCAAATGGTTTGAATCTGACAGTGCCAAGAGTGTTTCATGCAGTAAACAGTGGTAATGAAATCACAGGATGGCTGTGCCAGGATAAATATCCATGTATGAGCATGGATAATTAGCAGACTTGTCAGCCGTCATCAGAGTTCCTTCTCTGTCATCCCCTGTAAATTTAGCCTCTCAAAGCAACAGTACCCCACATGATTGCACGATCATGCAGGGATGACACGTGATCCCCTCCAGGCTGCCACCTGGCAGAGATAATAATAAGAAACTTGTGACCAAGGGGACATTCTTGCCGACTGGACTATTTTTTCCATGTTACTGAGGCTCAAGGATCACTGACCTCCTGCCCGGTGACCAGGAGCACACTGCTCCTCTTGCCGTGCTGGACCTGCCTGAAGAGGATGTCCAGGACCAGCAGCTCACTCCAGCAGTTGTGAAGCAGTTTCATCTGGTCACTCACCTGGTAACAGAAACCAAAAGATGAGAGGAAAAATCAAAGATGAGTTTGTATCTAGCAGTTTTACCTCATGTCTTGCATCAAAAATTAAAAATACAAGCGATTTTTTTTAAGAGAAAGTGAAATAAAGTCTTGAAGCATGCCCACTTGGGTTTAGGCTTAATATACACACAATAACAGTCACACAAACCTTTTTTTTTTTTTACCTAAAAATAAATCAAGTCTTTCTCTTAAACATTCCTTCCCCATCACTTTTAAAATGATGGCTCCGCCCCAGACTTAAGCATATTTTGTGTATGTAAACAGAGATATTATTGCGACATGTGGGCAATGATACATGTTGTCAGTTACTTCCTGAACTCATTCTGATGTTAAAGATGAACACCCATCTGTCTGAAAAAGAGACACAAAGACCTGGAAACAGGCCATTAACAAGTGTTGAAAAGAGTCAATAGTGTTCCTTCCAGTGTTAAAACATACATGTAATGTAAACAGGCAGCTAACCGACCTCACTGTCAACATGGATCACAACTGGCACGATGCATAGCCTACATGTGGGAACTATATTTTGTTGCGCGGGGGGGCTGTGGCGAGCACTGTTTACAGAAGCAGTACACAGTTCACTCAAAGCCAGTATAATACTAAGGCAGCCTATATAACTGGGGGAATTCCAGTGGTTATTCCAAAATGTTAGTGATTTTAATGCTATGTCCCTTGGGGCATGGTGCTTTTTCTTCCTGCACTATCAGCATTCATCTCTTGCAAAACCTCGTTCAGATGTTTTACAGTATCTGGTGAAACATGCATGTTTTAAATTATGATACCATACTCAGGTTTCAAAGTTTTAATTGAGCCTAAAAAAAAAGAAGAAAAAAAGAATCTGATTCACTATAGTGCAATATATTGAGGAAGGCAGGCCCTAGTTGTCGTGCCTGATCTACCCAGTGGGTCTGACGGCTCTTGCTGAGGTTACTGTCTTTCTCTGTTGTAGTGTGTAAGTGTTGCTCTGATGTGTTGCTTTCACCTTCACGCATCTCACAATATAGCCATACCAGTGAGTATCAGCAAGTAGCAGCAAACAGTAGTGGAGTTCTCCTTAAACATACACCCCATTTACACCTGATATTAAAATGCCAGAGATCTGTATCCGGACACATTATCTACATAAGGGAAAACACATGTTAATGCAAGGTGTAAATGCAAGACAAAGCAAAAGTAGGGTTCCAGCACTTCATGGTTAGACCTATAATGAAATTTTAAAAATATAGGCCACCTACATCTATTTGCATAAAATTTAATAAGTGTACCTTGAACATTTGTAATATATGCATCTTTTGCTGTAGATTTTTGTAGTTTGACTGCTAAACTGGAATTTTTCTTTAGTTGTACTTGCACCCGGTAAGTCAATTCTGTATTGATTTAGTGTCTTTCAATGTGTCAGTGCCAATTAACAAAGTCAGATTACTCATGCATCCATTTCACTTGGTGGATTAAAATGATCCTGACTCTGACTTAGCTTTCAAGCTATTACTGTAGAACTCAGTTGTATATTACATTTAATTAGCTTGTTTCTAGCAGGACAGTGCAATAAAAGCAATGTCAGTCTTTCAATCACTTCTCTCAGTCCTGGTTCTACTAATGTGAGACTTTGCACGTGCACTTTATCCTGTCAGCATGTGCTCATCACGGTGAACACCTCTCAGCAACGAGGCACAAAACAAACAAGAGTACGGTTGCTGCTACATATGAATTAATACTATGTGTGTGTGTGTGTGTGTGGGTGTGTATGTTTGTTCGTGTGCTTATGTTTGCAGCTGCATGTGCCCGTGCCTCATCATTTTAGCTCACAGCAAGTCTGAAACTGCTATCTCACATGTATTTAACTTCTTTCACAGGCTGATGTACTTGATCTTTCATAAAACTGAATTTTTTATGACAAATTCTTGACTGTTGTGCACAGGAAAAAATAACAGTTATAAAATGCTTCTTTCAAAGACTGCACAAGTCCATGAAGAATCATCAACTACTAAAGAACCTCTTTATTTAGAAGCAGTGCACAGTTCACTCATTGGGGAAAAGAAAATTTTGAAAAAGGCCCCTGACTGAACCAACTGGGTTAGGGTTAGATTCTGGATCTATTTTAAAAATGGTTCAGTGAGAAAATGTTTTTTCTTGTTTAAGTTATTTGAAGAAGCATTTCACCATCACATCAAAGAACTTTTTAAATGTGTCTTTGAGGCACCTTTGAGGATTCTTTGAACAGCCATTTAAAGAAATGGTTCCGTAAAGAGCTGTAGTTTGAAAGGTTCTTTGTGGAATCAGAAATGGTTCTCCTATAGCATCACTATTGGCACTTTTTTGAACAGTTCTGGAGACTCCCCTCCACTACTTCCAAGTATCTTTCTTTCCTCTTCTTTGAAGAACCATTGCTGGTTCCTCAAACAACTGTTTTACGGCTCTTTGAACCATTTAGAAAAATGGTTCTTTAAAGCACCATGGTGTCAACTGCTTGCTGTGGATGCAGAAAATTTTCTCCTATGGCTCTCTCCTATCTGTCCCATCACTCTGAAGAAACATTTTCAGTTCCTGTTGGCACCACCTTCATTTTTCTGTGTGTACTGGAACATGAATGTGGATGGATCTAAGAAAAGAACAACAGGAAGAAAACATGACTGCCAAGATGGCCTTGTAGCTGTGCACCTTCATAGAAAACAAACCCAATCCCATCAGTGGGTTGAACAGCCAGAGATCCATTAGCAGCATTTATCCATTTAGCCCAAATCAAACCTAGAGGTACCTGACTCATTTTGATTTTCTGACAGATGACCATTCAATGTCCATTCAGAAAAAGTTCCACTTGGTTCAACCAAGCAAGAGAGATAAGGACAGGAACAGAACAGGAAACAAGGACATTGGTGTAATAACACTGCATGATCTGTAAACCTGGAGTGAGGAGGAGTAATGCTGCGTCCCCTAGCTGGATTCAAAGATTTATATTAACTGGAGGTTTGTATAAATTAGGTCTTACCTTAAGCTCTTTGAAGAAGATGCATCTGCGAGCCCATTCCACAATAGAGAAGAGCGTCTGGTCAGCCATGCGGCACATGAAGCTGAAGGCAGTGGGCTTCTCCTGTTTCTCCCAGCCGCTCTGTTCCCGCTGGAGGTGGGCAGCGATGTTCCTCTGCATCTGAAGCTCATCTGGATCACAGCGCAGGAACTCCATCACTAGCTGAGGCATCCTGGGAACTTGTGGAGAAAAAGCTTCCTCTTGAAGCTCTTCTGAGTAGGCATGGTCCCCCAAAACAGAAGCTTGTGAACTCATATGGTTGTCCGTGTGTTCTGACTTAATGGCCGAATTGGAGGAGGTGTACTGACACTGGGTAGATACAGATGGGTTGGAGGGTGTTGATGTGCCCAGTGATGGCGGCCCATAGCAGTTGTGGTCATAGTGTGTTGTGGGTAGAAGTGTTGTTTGAATGATGGGAACTGGGTAGAGACCGGGGAAGCTGCCAGTAAAAGCAGAGTCTGTCTGATTTGAGGAGACAAGAGATGCGACAATCTCTGTTTTGAATCCACTTGCTCGCATCAAAGCCCTTTTCTGCTGCTTGAGGGCACGGTCACGCTTGTACATGGGGCCAAATTTGTTTCTGCCACCTCGCATCCGATCTGCGCGAACAGCTGGCAAGAAAAGTTCAGGAAATTAGTGGTGTTTGTCTTACCTTCCAGGCATGGTGGCAAATAAAGTCTTTGGTCTACCTTCCACAGTGGACACCCAAACTTTAACAGCTACTCAGATTTTTTACCAGAGAATTTCTTTTTTTCTTTTCTTCCAATAATCAAAATTATATTTACAACAGACATTTTTTCTACCCATTTGGTAACTTGTGGTCGGCCTTTTGCAAGCATTTAAACACAAGAAATCTCATGTCAATCCAGCATCACTGATCTGACCTTGAAATATATCACTTTAAGAGTTATGAATATAGTTTACTTGCAAGATTAAAAACTGGTAATACCTTCAGTGTGTGGATCACTGTGATAGACAGCAGGATACAGCAGTTATAGTTCCAACCATCTAACTTCTCCCTTTTAATTCCAAGACATGTATTTCAAATACACATGATACACTGTGTAAATAAGACAGCTGCCAGTTGTTGTTTATTTCACTTTGACAGAGCTAGGCTAAGGAATGCCATAGTCTTCAAGTCTTTATGCTAAGCTAACATGAAATGCTATCCATAGGAACTGAACCTCTGGACGTCCAGAGGTGAGAATGGAATTGAACATCTTGTCTCAGTCTGAGACTGATGCCCATGGATTTAGAATGGGAGGTCATCAAAGCTCATGTCGGTGTGATGTGAAGGTGGCCCAAAACTTTTGTCCATGTAGTGTGGACGCATACAGATAGAAAGAGCCACAGCCTCTGCTGTTTGGTAGGCTATCAATATATTTTACACAAAGCATGCATTTCATTTTTGGACCGTTTAATATAAATTTGTTGTTGACTGTTTTGACTATTTTAACTAGAGCTTAACCTTTTTGCTTATACATCCATTTGTTCCCAGTTCCCACTCCTGTACCTGGCTAATATATAAATGCTGCGCAGAAGCCCCTTAATTTTGAAGTAAATGCAGATCCACGACCACAATGTAGGCATTAACAAACAAACAAGATAAACTCAGTAACTGCATGTATTTTGTTAGTATTACAAGGCAGGAAGGCAGCTTGATTTACAATAGCATATATAGTGGTTTTAGGCGACTTCAACCTGATAACTGATTGTCAACTAGTTTTTTTTCCCTTTTAATAATTATTTTATTTAGTATTTAATTTAGCAGAATCTTATTTCTTAAATCAAGAGTCATTTTTCTGACAGTAGTTGAGTGATATGCCTGAACAAGACACTTAAACAAAGGAGAAAAATTCTCATTATGAACTATAGTATTAGCCTATAAAAATTAACCAAGCATATTCAAATTAACCGGAATCTTTAGTTGCATTAATGTGGTATTAAACAATAAAAGTCAGGCTACAACTATTAGCCTATGAAATATGGCCATTTTTTACCTAACCTTTATTTGACCGGTTGAATATCAATGAGATTAAAAATCCCTTTTCCCAAGACAGACCGGGCCAAGAGGGCAGCGCAAAAGAGAATGACCTTCAAAACAAAACACCTACCGCAAATTTGTGGAAATAAGAATATACAGCTTGTATGCCAAAATGACATCCAGCTTTTGAAAGAAAAGATACTGATCGATGTTGAAAAATGACAATGTCTTGTGTTCATATGTAAAAAAGAAAAAAAAATAGAAATAGAAAAACAAAATAAAGGAAATAGTAAAGATAAAAAGTAAAGTACAGCAGTGAATGAACACATTTTCTGATCACTACTATTTATGATTAAAGCAAAAGCTATTTACAATTTTGCTCTGTGACACCTGTTTGAGAAAAGTTATTGAGGATCTGTGCTGTACACAAAAAACAGTAGATCGCTAATTATCTGACTAATTACATTCATTCACGTTTCTGTAAACGAGCAGGATTTTATCCAGGCCTACTCATATTTTTTTTAAGTCACATCCATCACAGTGTGGAAAAGACATTTCCCGATGTTTTTATTTTCATGTAGGCTAAGCGTTTTCTTCCTGCCAACCATCTGGCACAGTGTAAAATAATAACACTCTAAAACAATAACTATATCCATTAGATTAAAAATAACGTCCCTCTTACCTTCCAGTCGCATCCCAACGATGAGACATTTCTGAAATCTGCAGGAGGGACACCGCTTCCTGTGGGTTTTATCGATTTTGCAATCCTGGTTTTCTGCGCAAATATATTTTTTGTTGTTTTGAACAGTTCTTTTGAAAAAGCCCTGTGTGTTCAAGCAGAGGAAAAAATCATCTCAAGAATAATCTTGCAATGTTAGGCTATGTGGTTTGAAATAAATTCGATATCCTTGGTCGAACAAGGATATCGAATAGAGATTAAAATATTATAATAAAAAAAACCTGCAAATAATCCTACAGCAGAAAGTAATCCTAGACAACAGTTATTTTAAGGGGAAAATGCTTTCGTACCTTACAGCTTTCACAAGTTAATAACCCATAGTGGTACCCGGATACTTTATCTCCACAAACTGGACAGAGCTCCTCCAAATCCACTTCACATCTGTACTCCATTCCGGAAAAAACACCTGGAAAGAGCATAAAGGCCAGGCTGGATTCATTCAAAGAAATCTTAAAGTGTCAAATAAAATTCAGTGGTATTCATATTAATTACACCATGATGAGGCTAGGAGCGTTTCCTGGCCCAGAAAAGTAAGAACTGATAAGAAGATAGATTTACTTTATTGATCCCAAACTGGGAAATTCCCAAAGAACTGATCAATGAATAAATTACAACTTTATTCACCTTGTTTCTGTTTCATTTTACATTTTTGCGTGAATTTTGGGGCAATTTTCTTGTAATATTCACACTTCTGTCACACTTGTTTTTAATAATGCACACAATAATAATGCACACTTTAAAAAAAATTGTTCCCCTTTTTAAAAAAAAAATAAATTGTGTCCTTTCTTGCTAAGTTGCTCCTCACCCTACCACACCCAAGGAAATCAAGTGATTTTGCTCAGTTTCCACAGGGTAAGAAGCTTATGACCGGCATGTCAGAGGGTTTAAAGAGTCCCATCAAAATTTCAAGCAAAGTGGATTGAGAAGAATAAAGTCATACCTGAACCTTCAGCAACTTGTCTCTTGGCCTTAGAAGAAGCCTATACTTTTCTATTGTTGTATGAGAAATCCATAATAAATTTGCACACGTACATATGAATTGGTCTCTGTGGGAAAGCCGAAACACATGCAATGTGTGACTGAATGTCCTACCTGGATCAATGTTTTGGCCCTGTGGTGGATGCTGTAGTCCTCGGTGTCTGGTTGGATATGGATCCATACAAACTGGGAGTTACAGGGTGCAAATTAAAGTCTTAGGGGTGTTGCTGCTGATGTGACAGGGACAGCAGCAGCTGCTGGTGGTCTCCTTAACCTGTGTAGGAGGTGCAGACTGGGGGGGTGGGGGGCTGGAGCTGCACCAACCTGGGCATCAGCTGGGTGTGACAAGGTGTGTCACTCTTCATAACTTATCCTCACTGAGATCAATTTAAATCTTGTTATCATGGAGAGGAAAGAGAAAGGAAATCACCATCTAACTGGAAGCCATATGCATAAAACACAGCAGAGAGGATGAATGCCCTAAGCCAGTAATTTGTTGATTTATGGCTGGTGATTTGTCACCTTTTTGTCCGCTAAACAATAGACCCCACCAGCATGTAAACAACATATTTGCACTGAGCGCTTCAGTTCAGCCCTGCTACATCAGCCTTCAGTCAGCGTCCCAGCAGAGAGCTCAGAGAGCTCATGTTTTTACAGCACAGCCAGTGACTGTACGCAGATGACATTAATATACACTATATGAGCCTTTTAGTAAGGCAGAGTTGACTATGGCCTGTAGGTGAATCAGATGATGGGGTTGATTATTGTTGTGGTACTTGAGCTTGTTATTATTGTTGTTTGTTGCTGATGTTGTTGATGCTGCTGCTGTTGTTGCTGTTGTTGTTTTTGTTTATTGTTGTTGCTGCTGCTGTTGTTGTATATTAGTAGTAGTAGCACTAGTAGTAGTAGTTACAGTCGGTAACTACTACTACTACTACTACTACAGTTGTTAGTGGGTTTTGGGGTTTTACGGCTTTTATTCAGTCTTCAGTCAATGATTGGGTCAGCCACTCCCCAAAGCATCACACCAGCTTGTGGTGCAGGAGATATAACCACGTGGTGAATATTCACACATTTGGTTTTAATAATACACACGTAATGAATTGTGAACAGAGTGCTCACGTGTTCATTCAGAAAAACATTTAAGATTAATTTTGTAGTACTAACGATCATTTTGTAGTACTGCTCAAAGTGGAGCACCTCCCAGTAAAACAGATATGCACAGAAATGTACATTTTGCAGTAAATCACAAACACATTTTGCACCACCAGTGGGCCACTGGTGGTGCAAAAGGAGTACTGTATAAGGAGTGATAGAGCGCCCTCTAGTGCTGCTCATGCCCAGAGGAGACAGATGATGAGGAGGAAGAAATGCGACAAAAGAAGTAAACCTGCCAATGGAATATGAGTTTTCCAAAATCAAGGGAAAAGTAATAGCAAAACATTATGAAAGGGCACTGAACCACCTGAGTAGCAGCAGTGAGATATTTCAGAATCAGTGAAGGTGTTGTGTGTGTGAATTTGTTATTCCAGAGTGTTTCAGTGAGGGAAATTTTATCAGACTTGGGCAATTTATCCCTCTCGCGCTTCATGAACTCCCACTACCTTCCCTAAGAGTCTCAGTGTGTGTGTGTGTGTGTGTGTGCAAAAAACAGAGCTGTCTGAGATTTTTGGAAATTTTTGATGGCACACAAAAATACTCTTAGTCTGAATAAAATGCAGTTTTGCACATTTTAGTCATTTGAATTTTGTTAGTTTTTTGTTGTTTTGGTCAACAAAAACGTCAGTGGTTTTAGTCGATGACAACAAAAGTCTAATTCCACTTAATCATTTTTTTTTTATAACATTTTTCCTCTGTAAACTCCTCATTACATTATTAGTAAGTGACCTTATACATAGACTGATGTACATGTCTGATTATAGCTTCTTGTATTTTCTTCCTAGCTTTTGTTAAAAAAAAAAAAAAAACTGAAGTCAGGAGCTGTGTTTTCATTCATCCATTTCTGGCATTTGTGTCTTATATTTTGTTGCAGTTTTTCTCAGCGTTCATTTTTACTTATTGTGTTTCTTGTTTTCATCCTGTAAAAAGTGTTGTTGAGGAATGTATTAGTAATAGGTTTGGTCAACAAAATGAACACTCCCTAATAATTTGATTCTTAAACATTCTGCATTTTCTGCTCTACATCCCCATACCAGTTTGCCCACTGATATGTTACAGAAATGCTTGATAATAAGATCATAACTTAAGGAATGCCAAGATGCAGGAAGATGCTGACAATAAGGAGACTCATGCTCCCCCAAGATCCATCCATCCATCCATCCATTTTCTAAACCGCTTTATCCTCACAAGGGTCACGGGGGTTGCTGGAGCCTATCCCAGCGCTCAATGGGCGGAAGGCAAGGAAACACCCTGGACAGGTCGCCAGTCCATCGCAGGGCAGACAGACACACAATGACATTCACGCACACAGTCACACCTAGGGGCAATTTAGCTTCTCCAATTCACCTGCATGTCTTTGGACTGTGGGAGGAGCTCCCCCAAGATAGTGTTGAAATTCTCTTACATTTTGCATCACACTCGGTTGTCTGTCACTTGTAGCAGACACGGGCAGCGGGTGGCCCACCATCCTTCATGCTGTGGCCTCCAGGGGAATTTCCCTGCTTGGACAGAAATGACTGACTTCGACTGTCATTCCCCTTAAAGTTGCTGCTCTCATTTTGGCCAC
>OMLB01006109.1:2147-14113 GCA_900302555.1 Myripristis jacobus
GGTAAAGAGGAGAAGAGAATATAACCCTCTCTGGATCGGGCATTGCAGCAAAAATAATAAGAAATCTCATTCATTTTAAATAGAGGTAATGTGTTTTAGTGAAAAAAAAAAACACAAAAAAAAACGGCGACAATCATGTTGCCGGCGAACAGACCGAGCAGGCAGACAGCGGACAGACGGGCCGTGTAGTGACACACACACACACCTCCGCACAGACCTGCAGCACGGTGCAGCAATGCCTGATCCTGTGTAAACGCAGCCTTAGTCACCACATCTTTAGAAAGGCTATGAAAATCAAGGCCAACAACAAATGAAATAACATAAAGCCTCTACTAGACCCATCAGTATGCCGTGTGTGTGCATGTGTGATTGTCTGTGTGTTTGGGTGCATCTCAGCCCTTCTAATTATAAATGTCATTACGGCTTGGCTATCTTTGTCTCTCATCTCTTTTGATAATCTCCATGGTGATGGGAGATAACAGAGATTACATCCTAATGAAATAAAGGACAGCGATTAGAGATGCCGCGCACACACACACACACACAAACACACACACAAGCATGTACATATAGGCCCACCCCTGCCTATACGCTGCAGTTACTCATATACTGTATCTGTAACCCTCAATAACACTTTCTTCAAATGGTTAACGTCTGCTGCGGTCACTGCGGCAGTGCAGGAGTGATTACTGTGTGTGCAGGTATGCATGGCTCTGAGGTGTGTGTTTCAGTCGAGATAAGAGGCACAAGAGTCTGGTGGGTGGTGAGAGAGAGGGAGAGAAGAGCAAAAAGAGAAAAATAAATGAGAAGGGTGAGAAAAAGGTACAGGGAGTTAGAGAGGTTTATTTAGAGGGAGGGAGAGAGGGTGAACAGTCAGGCAAAGCAAAAGAGGGAGAGAGAGAGAGAAAGAGACATAGAGAAAAGGAAAGAGAGAGGTGCAGTCATCCACTGAGAATGCTGCCTTTCGGCCTGTTGGGGCTGTAAACAGGCAGCGATCCCTGGAGTTTTGTGCTCGAGCAGCTCAGCTGATTGGTAAAAATGTCTATCACACAGGCTACTGCTCTCTGCCAATGGTAAACAAGCGGCGAGTGCAGGCGTCCGACCTGCAGCCGAACCTCTCTCTCCCTCGACACCGACCACGACAACCGCAGTTGCTGCTGTCTGCGGGGAAGCTGTCTTCCTTTCGCCACGCTGTGACACACTCCCACACGCTCCCCTGGTGCCTCGCTTGTATGTGGATGCTTTGTGTCGGGTTTGTCGACTCAGTACCCTGACAAATTCCTCATTATTCGTTTCTCCTTTGTTACAGATCTCCATTCTGCCTCCAAAACTGATGGGTGAAAACTCTCTGTAAAGTGCTTGAAGTGAGGACCTTTAAGTCTCAACTGACAAAAAAAAAAAAAACATGGAATAATACAAAAGAATAAATCAAATCATTGAGTTTGTACTCCCCATTTGTTAGTCAGCTGAGTCTAAAGGGTCAATCAGCCCTCGGCAATTTTGCGTAGTGCATCTTTGAACATAAGGCGCTGGGAACCTCCACACTCAAAGAATCCAAACTTTTTTTTACCTTTTCTCACTGAAGCCAGCTCAGTGGAAAGTAAAACTGTGTAAAACTCTCCGGAAAATATAATTTTGGGCAATTCAGCTCCACTGTAAAATTTAGAGAAAGTGATAAAAAAAAAACAACTAAAAACTGACTTTTTGAATGGCAAATCATATTATTGTTGAATCTGGAAAAGTAATTTGTTTTGTTACTCTTCCTTGGGAAACAATAGTAGCATGATAATGAAACTGACTGCGATGTATTCCTTGAGCAACACATTACCAATCAATACCTTTCACATGAGAATTTGATTCTTTCCACTTTTTTTTTTTTTTTTTTAAATGCTGTAATAAAGTGAATGCTTTCTGGGAGGGTAGGGAAGAAGCAGCAGAGCAGCGATGAGAGGCTTCAGTTTTGAACTTTAACCGGCATCTGTGTCTTCCAGGGAAAAGCTGTCTGCTGGTTGGTATGACTAGAGGCAGGATGAAGCCTGAGGGAACTGGGGTATTAAATACTGTTTGCTAATACTGAGTCTTAGAGTCTTTGTGTTGCATTAGCTACAGGATTAGAGAAAGCTAATTTCAAAGCGTTCCAACTGGTTGAGAGTTGGTGTGCTCGCCACACGAGCTCCCTGTGTGCCACGACTGACTTACAATACATCGACCGAGGACTTGCTTTTCAGATCCAGTGCCTTTTTGCTGTGTTTTCCACAGCAAAGCTGCACCTTTCCCAAGTTTCTGACAATACCAAAAAGTGGAGGATAGCCAAAAGCAGTTCTTAAAAAACGGCTTGATGTTTCAAAACATTTTTCACCGCAGTATAAGAACAGCGGAAGCCATAAGCAGATCTCTGTCTAGTCCTGCTAAAGGGCCTAAAAAACTACAAAAACAGGTCACTGGTGGCCACAAAGCCTTCAACCTATAGACGATGCTGTGCGCCTGAGCAGCATCGTGTATGGCTGAAAAATAAAAAAAAAATCATGTGGGCTTTCTTTTGTGAATCATGCAGCAGAAAAGTTTTAAATAAATGTAAAAATAGTAGTGTTTTAGTAGTATTTATGATGAATTACAATTTTAGAAAAATTTTAGAAAATGTTACATTCATGTTTAGACAAAAAACAAGGTGTACAGACAGCATTATCATTTGGAATTAAGGTTAGTGCTTAAAATGGAGCAGAGGTAATATAATATATATGGGATCATATAACTTTTAACAAGGTGATCCAAAACCCCTCATCAACCCGGTCTACATCTTTGAAGCATATGAGTCATCATCCATTTGCTTTCCCTTAAGCACTGTCACCGTTAAAGGTCTTACAGTGTTTATCTGTGTTGGTGTTAATTACTTTTCCATGTAGCAAGCAGCACGACAAATGACTACTTTGCAAAAAGTCTTCTCTAATCGCCCCCTTTAATAATGAGCTGAAGCTGAATTATTCAAACCAGTATCCCATCTCCAACTCCAGCAGCAGAAAACTTTCCCAGTCAAAGCCCTATTTAGAAGTCCTACCGTGTCAGTAAACTGACAGAAATGTCATGTTTAGATAATAGGAGGCTCTTGCTCAGTGTTCGTTTCATGTTGAGTGTGTTTTATAACCGGCCTTACTCATGCAAATAAGGTCAAATCAAGCAACCTTTTGAAACACATTAGCAATGAAGGTTAATTAAAAAACTGCAGTGATTACATAAATTGCTGGCATTTCTATGAGTGTGTTGCAAATGACTGAGCGCTGCTTCTCCCTTCAGCTCACACAAATACGAAGATGCACACAACTGGAGCACTACAACATGCAAAAATGAAGCCATTAACAGGATAAGCAGATAAGATGGAGAGTTTGCTGTATTCATGAGATTACTATCACATTTATGTCAATAGTTCTTCTCCCTAAATAAAAATCAGGCCATTTAAACGTCCTATAGTACTTAATCATTTCAAGCATTTTCCCAGTCTTTTAAGAATACAAGCGGGATGATTTTATCAGATCCTCAAGTTAGATTTAATTTCCATACTTTTCCCCTAGTCATCTGTTTTAATCACTTTGTCTTTCCCTCAAGAGATGCAAATGGCTGTTGTTTCCAATGTATTATATTGTGTTGTAAAATCTGTACAGCACAGACTTAAGCCCCTATCTAACACTCTTTTGCCATTAAAGGTGCTTCATGCATTTTTAAACGTCAGTCTGTCAAATTATTTGTGATAGCTTGGTATATTCAGTGTAAACAATTGACAGCATGTTGGAGTCTGTCAGCTTCTGTCGCACACTGGTGTTATTGTTAGTGCTAGTGCCACATTAACACAACACTTCCCATTAGTGCCATTGCTTTCTGTCACCTCTCCCCCTGCCTGAAGAGGATAAACATGTAGGAAGTGATTTTTCCATCACCCCTTCACTCCTTCTGCCATCTGCCAAAAGCTGCTGGAAAATCTGAAAGCTGTAGCTTTATTTGCTCTGGAAGAACAGCACCCCCTTCCCGTTTTGTGCCATAAAGCAAATCCTAGCTGCTGGTCAGCAATGGAAAACACAGTGTAGAAGTCGTCCATGATCTAGATGTTGGCCTTACTCATTTGTGGTAATTACGCTAACATCTCCAAATGAATGTGGTAATGATCGAAATTACATATGTATTGATGTGCATGTTTAAAAACAGATGGGACTGAAAACGGGAAGCTATACAGTGTCAACATTGTAGTTTTAGCATAAAAATCAAGCTATGAAACATTTAAGTTAATGAAGGGAGAGACAAAATGTGTGTCTGACTTCTGCCCACCTTCATCTCAGCAGGTTTGTAGTAGCGGCGGTTCTTGTCTTCATTGGCGGTGCGGTAGCCATCACGGAGGAAGCGCTTGAAGCCGTACTTGCCCCGCAGCTTGCGGACGATCTTGTCCAGCGTCTGGCTGTAGAGTGCGTCATCATCCACCGCAAATGCTGGGTAGCTGATGGTGGGCAGCAAGGCTGCGTCCGTGTTCTGCCACAGGAAACAGGAGGGATTACACAAGTGACAGGACCTGTTTTTAACTACAAATTCAGCTGAAAAGGTACCAGGAATGATGGCACTGCAAACAATATTGATCCTACCAAGACATTTAGTCTCAAACCAAACCCAGTCTTAAAATCTTTTTTTTTTTCCCCCAACAAGAATCTGCCTTAGTGATGAGATAATCCCACTTGCAGTTTCATTTGTTTCAGGATTTTTTGTGGGCACAGGTATAAACCTGTTGAAACAAAGCAGAACAAAGCAATTATTAGTATCATTATTATCAAGAACATGAAGCTTGGATCAAGAAAAATTGTGGGAATTATTTAAGAACAAGATTTTAAGGTTGATTATGAAACTAAATCACTTGTTAATCTTTCCCCCCCTAAATGTGGCTTTGTTTAGGTGATCATTCAAGACATTTTTTTTCGTGACTGATGAGGAAGTTGAAATGGACATAAGATGGAACAACCTGGACTGAGAGTATTGTTGAGTTTTGTATTGTTGAGTTCAAATGTGCAATGTGTTTTCTGCAAAATACAGAGTTGAAATCAAACTCTTCAGTTATTTCATGAACACACCTGAAATTAAGTCCAATACTGGAAAAAATCATTCAACAGGGATGCAAGCCACTTGATATGGGTGAGCTAAGAACATAAAATAATAATATGCACTGATCTAACATGGGCCAGTCATGTGTGTTCTGAATCTAAATTGTACATCCTGAAGCTGATACCTGTCCATGTTCTTCAGGGATCAAACTGGATTTTTAGAAACAAGCTTTTGATCAGCTTCAGAGCGAAGGCTTCTGGCTATGAAGCCCAGCTGGGATCAGCTAACTAGCAGAGCCTGCTTTAAAGCTCAAAACTCTCTGACAAAATCTCTACTGGACCAGTCATTATGAGTGAATACTGTCATTACATTTGACAAACCATTAAGAATGAACATTCAATACTTTTATTTTATCAACTAATTGGGTTTGGTTTCCTTTATTAAGTAATAGAAAAGATAACTATTTGCCCTCTGCCTCATTGCAAACAGCTATGAATGTTTAATGTAACCCGAACCCTATTAATAGTTAAAACAATGTGACTCCTAAAAAAAATATCAAAGAATCTATTTCCTGTCTGGACTCTGATGTCTAGATACTGACATTTTTTAAAAGTGCAATGACACCCTCTCTCCTTCAACAGTGTCTCAGCTGATTTTTAAAAAGCCTTGTATTCCACTGCATATTAGTTTGAGGCTTATGCATAATGAATTGCTTCACTGGATCACCTGCATAAACCATGAGACATCCACCTCACTAAACACACACACACACACACACACACACACACAAGCACACACCCCACCTTCCTACCTCATTCCCTTAATCCCCTTTTAGTATTTTCAGGATTCCAGAACTTAGACTTTGCCACCAATATTAGTTTTAGCATAAACATTTGATGCAGCAAAGCCAAAGCAAACACGAAAATGCATCAAGCGCTGTGTTGCCACACTTGAGAATGTAAATAGCTCCATTATTCACTCATGGTACCTCTTTTGTCAACCAGATATTGCAGTACTATCAATAATCATCTTTTGGTGTAACTGTATGGTGATGATTTTGTGACAACTGTTAACAACTGTCTAAATTGCAATCAACCAAAATTTATCCAAACTGACAAAATGAGGTATGCCACATTTTAAAAAATATTATTAAAAATGTTAGTCTTTTTTGACCATCCAGTTAAGGATGTTGTTTCCTTGAGACTTGCAGAGTTTCCTTTCTGGTGAGGATTATTGGTTTTCCACTTCTCCAGAAAAAGCACAAAGGATGAAGGTGAAAAATAATCAATCTGAGAATAAATTTAGTCAATCTTTTGAAAAGAGTTGGAGAAATCATCAAGTATCAAATTCAACACCACTGCACACATTTAAGAGAATTTAGATAATTATCAGGCCTATTTTTTGTTAACCTTTATTTATTTATTTATTCAGGGTGCATACTTTTTTTCCCTCTCTTTCAGCAATACCCTGCTGCATATTCCTGCTGCTGATTTCACTCATGACCTTGCACAATGTTACTGAATATTTATGTTGTATGTTTTCAGTGTACCAGGCTCCACGTTTGTGGAACAAACTTCCAGTCTCGGAACCTCTGTTGTGATTTGACGCTATATAAATAAAGCTTGATTGATTGATTGGTTGATTGATTGCACTCATTAGATGGTCCCTGTGCACTCACAGCTGACTGTACATAGAGACCTGTGTTAGTTGTCCAGCTTGGACGACGGCTCATTTTGATGAAAATCATTGAATTATTGATCGGTAAGATAGAATCTATGAATATATTTCCAACTTTACCAAAATGCAGAGTGTCCTGGAGGCAGGACACATGCCCACTCACTTGCTTTGCCTGCTCCGGACTTATACCTGCTCCGTTCACACATGGACTCAGCTGCACATTTTGCGCTCTGGTACTAGGGAGCTGCTAGGTTAAAGTGTAGAGCATCTGATGCAGACATTTGTATTCATATATACTGCCCCTCTGGCTGACGCTGGTATAACTTGTGGTGTGTGGTACATGTGTGAAAGGGGCTTCAGTTACACACATTCACACCTGGAAGCTGCTCACTAGAACCACAGTCTACATTGCTGGCCATTGAGCAGCTCCACTGGAGCAACTGGGGATTTGGTGCCTTGCTCCAGGTGCTGTTAATTCATTCCCACCCACCCACATTTTCCTGCTGGTCTGGAGAACAGACTGGCAACCTTTTGGTCACAGCTGCCCAATTTACTGATGAACAAGGATGTACTGATGTTGTTCAACCACTTTCGAAAACAGTTGTGTGACCTCTATTAGTGAAAAGTAAGGTGCCTGGTCTTTAGTGAAAGATGTTGTTCGCTATGGCACCCTATGTTGCATTTTCCTGTTCACATTTAGATAGATAACCCAAAAGACCAATGAGAAGAGAGTGAGCGAGTCTTAATAGGCCTGATCACACCTTCCTCTTCCATATTCTCTGCTGTGTGTGTAGCAGAAAGCCTTGACTGTCAGGATCCAGGTTGCTTTCTATTCCAGCAGCTCTCTTTCTGCTCATTTATGCCCTCTGAGAGCAAAGATGAAACTAGATATATTTGTAAAAAAGGTTAAACATACATAAAATTTAACCCTTATTCCAAAAGTATGGAATAAAAGTGTGATAGATACCAATTTTCCTTTTTTCAGTGTGCAACACATTTATCTAATTTGCATCAATTTTGACTTTTTTTTTTTACTTTGTCACAGCAGTTTGATAAGTCATCATACTTTCTAGTAACTAGCCCTCTGTAGGCTCTCCATATAGTTTCCTTGCAGACAATAAAGATCTAAACTGAGCCCGACTGAAGTGAACTAATAAGTAGTGTGAAACTGCAGTCATCATGATGATGCTGGCCGACAACCCTTCCGTCTCTCCTTCCCTCCTGCTGCTTTCATGTCAGTCCCATATGGCTATATGGGCACTCCATTCACCTAATTACACTCATTTCCTCGCAAGTTGATGGCGGCTATTCTGGTTGGCACATGTGCATTCAGCGCAGAAAGAGAAGTGATCATTTAAACGCCTGCTCATTTGTACCCGGTTCCCTTCCCCTCACTTTTCATTTTGTCGCCTTCCCTCAATCACTCCTTCCTGCCTTTCTTTACCTCCACCTCCCTACATCCCAGCAGCCACCTCGCACTTTCTCAACTTTCTGTCAACACTGGACAATCAGCAGTGCGGTTATGAGGAGTGTAATGACTACACCACCAAGGAAATGTGGTCTTTAATTATAGATATCCTCTGACATGCTGACATGAGTGCGTGGTTTGTTTGATAGATGCCATGTGAATTTTTGCAAGTAGAGGAGTGATTACACTTTTCCGTTTCTGACGTTGGCTCCTATTTCAGGTTTTGATTGTTATAAATTATGAGGACAGCTGTTTCTCTGATTTGAAAACTAACTTGATCATGCCTGTAGTATCATATCTATATAAGAGTTTCACTTCCAAAATGTAAAGATAGATGCTGTTCAAGCTGTATTGATATCTACAGGTGTTCAGCTCACAATCCAGGCAGAATTTGCATGTGAATGTTGTCTCATACTTCTTCCTACTACCTGCATTAGTAGGAAATGTGTCTGATTCAGAGGCAAATACTAGACAGCTGATGTGCTCCGGTTCATGTCTTTTTCATTTAGGGTGAATCTGAGACGTGCCATCCTCTGATCACACAGGAAGAGGCAGCATAAATGAATTCCTGTGTCTGTGTCAGCCAAAGAACAAGAGCTGTCAAAATACAATTTTTTGTCTTGTTCCTGGAAAAAGTTTGGGAAGTTTTTTTTTTTGTTTTTTTTTTGGAAAGTAAAACAAATGTAGTGTCTCATCAAAGCCCCTCCCACACGTATAAGAGAGGTTGAGTCTGTCACCTCCTTTAAATCGAGGCTAAAAATACACCTTTTTTTCATGTGACTAAAGCCTTTTGTTAATCCTCCTGCTTGTCCAAAAACAGCAATCAACCGTTGTGATATAGTGATGCAAAACTATGAGCTGCTACTCTCCTTTTCTTTTTGTCTTACTGTTATCCTCTATATCCTGATATCCTGCCCAAATTTACATTCTAATGTATTTTTAACATGTTTTTGTATTTTTTATGCATATGTCTATTCTTTATTTGGGTATTCATTCTGTTGTCTTTTAGTGTGAAATGTGTTGAGGCCTTTATTGCTGAAAATGCCCTTTATATAACATTTTAAGATATTTCAATTTATATTTACTGATATCTGATATTGATATTTTCACCAAATTTTCAATTAATGTGCAATCCAGCATAGAATAACAAATTTATTTATTTTTCAGGAACAATAAACACTAATCAACAGTTGAACTACAAGTGAGTGAGTCAGAGTTAGGCTAGTTTTCATCTGCCGGCCCCGTGCCAGAGCTTTAAAAGGCAACCTAAAATTACAAAAATTGAAATGCATGTGAATGAAAGAATAATATACCATCATCCTGCATGACCACCACCCTTTGCCTGTGGCAATGCCCAAACCACAAACAAAAACAAACAAACAAAATAAAATATTCTTGACAGCTACAGCCTGTGTCTCTAAGGTTTTTGCTGAGGTTTTGTGGTTACAGCCTGGTAACTACAATTTCCAGATGATCTGGAAAGACTGCTTGAATGTCAGTCAGACAGTCAGACAGACAGCCACACAGACAGACTTACATGGGAGCGGGACTCTCGGGGCAGCAGGGAACAGAGGGTCTGTCTGTTCCTGTTGTGAGCGTCCAGATCCACAAAAATCACCGACCAGGAGCAGCCCTGCAGAGCAAAAACACACATAGCACAACTTTTCATCAGGCATACAAACACATGCAATACAAAGTGACCAATGCTTTCTATACACATACATCTACAAAACACACACACACACAGCACGAGCTCCATCAGCAATCAGAAAAGACACTAAAAAGTCATGCAAATAAAACGACAAAAGGAACATTTTCAAACGCCCCCGACATCACACCTCACGCCTCCACAGATCAAAACACCGTCGACAGCGACGACAGCTCAACTCTTACACAACTCATATACCGTTATCGTCCAACTGGACTGATATTTTTGGGCTGCGAACAAAGAGCTTGTGTTATTTTTTGAAGTACAGTGTGGGAGTACTTGAACAACAGTGAGGAGGGAGTCACTCCATCACTTCAAAATCCCCCACGTTAGTAGAAAAAAAAAGCTGCTACTAGTGTGCAGCCTCTCCATCCACTCAGAGCTCGGGCAGAGGGGCAGCTTCATGCTTCTACTAGCTGACGGACCCAATCAAACCTTTTCTGGTTTGTAAGAGCTTGTATCTCTGTTCCAAGTTCAACCATCAGCAGAGCTTACATAAGACCTGCCGAGTCTCCCCCTCAACCTGCTAAGCAATTTCTAATGTAAGTCCGATGTATTATGTATGAATACCACCGGAGTCCATTTCCCCCCCCAAAACAAGTCTGGCCGAGGCTTTTAGTCAAATCAGCAAGCTTTCCTGTAGCCATTTGCATATTGCAGTGGACTGTGGGCCGCCAATGTGAGCATTTGTGACAAGTCAGTGGAGAGGCTCTTGCAGGGAAAAACCTTTACAGCTGCTGAATGACAGAAAGAACAAGAAAAATGTCAGACAAGTCCCCTTGCCCGGGAAATGTGTTCTCCTACCAATACAAACTAAAGTTCACTTTTTTTTTTTTTTTAGAAAAACATTCATTGATCCATTTTTTCCTTGAAAGTAAGATTTGTCCTGTCTTATAACAAAGGCACATGAATGAGGATTTTTACCATTACTTAAAATAATTCACATTATTTATTTATTTATTTATGCATTGAATGTGTTTACTGTAGTTTTTATTACTTCCTACGGTTTAGAGCTTTATTTTGAAAGTCAGTTATTGGAGGAGGCATGCAACTTTTACAGTTTGTGCCTCAATCATGTGTCTTGTCTCTGTTGGATAACTGGTGGACCGTTGACTACATTGTGCAGTTTACAAGATGTGCTTTCATTTATTAAATGGATAACCTCGCAGAATGAGGAGTACCAAAACACTCAGAGTGAGTGCCGCTGTGAGACAGACGGATGAACGGACACACACCAATTCATAATCCGACCCCCTCCAGTGTCACTGAGTGGGGGAACAATCAACTTGTGCCGCATAAGAAAATGAGCAGAATATATCTGATATTGAGGTTGTCAGTCAGTCCAGCAGATTTAATTTCTTTTCAACTTTCTGACCGGTACTCCCCACACAGCTGAGAGTTAAAAACACTACTGCAAAACCCTGTCATTATGTAACTTACATCAGCCCGATACTACTTTCAGTGATGTGTATGACAAATTTCACTTGTGAAGACTTATACTGGCATAAGCAGGTGGTTTAACTCTATTTCATACATAAAAAAGGTTGTTGATTTGTGTTGGGTGGATTTTCTCCTCCACTGAACTGGGCTGGTGAGGTTTAGGTGACAGTCGTGAGATAGGACGCAAAGCCTGCTGGGATGAGATTGTCCATCGCAGGGCACACATTTCTGCGAGGTAAACACAGGCTGAGGTAAATCTAACACATACACACACGTACATACTTCTAACCATGCAGTGTAAAATGTGATAGGTGAGCTGAAAATGTGCTGTAGTGGTAGAGGCAGACAGATTTGATGTGGGGAGGATGAGAGTCAGCTGGGAAATCAAGATAGATAGAGATCATCAATAAGCAACTGGATGGCTTGTAGCACTTCCATTTTCACAGAGGGACACGGGATGTAGTGAAGTGCACACGTGCGCACGCACAAACACACACATACACACACACACACACACACACACACACACACACACGCACACACACACAAACACCTATATGAAAAGGCCTTTATCACCCCTGAGGGTACTTTGTCTTGCAC
>OMLB01006117.1:6635-18787 GCA_900302555.1 Myripristis jacobus
AAGGTGTTAGTCATTTTTTTTTTTAAATATTATTTATTTTCCTAATTTTCTATTTTTTACGGTAATTTCTTTGTAGTATTTTTTTTTTAAATTTTGGGCTAATTTTCAGGTAATTGAGCTCTCAAAAAATATTATTATTGATTTTTTTTTTTAATGTTATGTATTTATTGATTCATTTCTTGCTGATTTGCTCTTCATCTTTCATTCATTCATGTTTCTGAAAGAATTAATTTAGCTTTCCAAAAAAAAATCTGATTACAGATTTTAGTATTATACACAAATAATTTTTTTTATTTCATGAGCAAAGAAATAGGATATCAAGTAAGACCAAAAATAGAAATGGAAGAATAACAAAATAGAGAAAAGATAAAGAGGTATTATGTAAATAAAAAGTTATATATAAAGTAAATTTTGATGACATTAAAAACAGCATGTTGAATGTCAAAAATTAGGAACCATGCGTGTGTGTCCGTGTGTGTCCACCTGGTTTTAGTAAAGTCAGAGCAGCTCCGACCGCTCTTGAGTACCAGAAAATAAAACACCGCCCTGCTCCTGGTAACACCCGCCATCCGCAGAATGCAGCGAGCAGATTCTCTGACGCTGGCAGAGTGTCAGTCATGCTAGAGCCATGTTAAAAGCATGCAACACACACACGCTCCACACACACACACACTCTCTCTGTGGACTCAAAAGCAAAGAAAAGCAGTTACATCCACATGAAATGGAAGAAACATAGAAGAATAAAGTTTAAAGGGACAGTCTTTTCAAATGTCTTTTCATAGCTAGTTTTTGTTATTTCCTTAGTTTTTTTTTTTTTAACAATAATGAAACTAATTGGATGGACGGAAATGAGTGAACTGTTCTTTTTTAACCAATTCTTCAATTTTCAATTCAATTTTATTTATTTATATAGCCCAGAATCACAAATTACAAATTTGTCTCAAAGGTCTTTTTTTCCCTGAAATAACACAGACCGTAAAAACACACGTAATTCGACCCACCGGCCGCCTCCTTCCTCACTAACATCGTCATCCTCCTCTGGCCTCCAGCTCTGTTTCCTCTCCTCTGCCACAATAAAAGACTGAAAACAGCTTGGTGATATTTCTGACAAACATCTGTGCTGTTTCTTGATACGTCTTATTTTATTTTTCTCCTCTGTGCAGAGTCCTGCTCGTCGCCGTGGCCATCCTGTCTCTGTACTCGGTGCATCTGCTCCTCGTTACAGCCAAAGAAGGAGGTTCGTATGAAGGGTCAGGTTCATCGTTGGGTTTCAAAGACACTAAACAGCAACAACAACAACAAAATAAACACCACAAACACTTAAAGACGCCATGAACTGGACTCCTACCTTCTTGATTTGATGTATTTCCTGACAACAGGACATTTGGGTGGGACACGGTGCAGGGAAGGATCATTCACAAGTGCACACTAACAGAGAGACTTTTATTTTGAAGGGAGAAGTTGGATGAGAGAGGATGCTTAAAGATTTATGAAGGTTTTATTGGTTGAAATTTTAATTTAGACCCACTCGGGAGTGTAAATTAAAATAAATAGGGTTGGTCTCATGCACCTTGGGACCTGAAAACGAATGTGTGGTCCCCGTCATGCAGAGTGAGGGGTGAAAAGCATTCTGGGAAATGTAGGAAATCACTTAAGATCCCCATGAAATGACCTCTACTTCCTGTAAAACCAGAGCTTCTTAAAAGTTTAACCAATAAAACCTTCGCAAATCTTTCAAAATCCTCTCTCAGCCACCCTTTCCCTTCAAAATAAAAGCATGTTTATCTTCCAAACTGAGACCCTACTGGACTTTACACCCTTTTTCAACAGGAAATGTGTCAAATCAAGATAATAAGAGTCCATTACATGGGGTCTTTAAAGTAGAAAAGAGCAGAAAACAACATTGAACATTGTTTTGGTGTAGCAAAGAACATAAAAAATTAAAATAGTCCTCTCTTTCCTCTGTATATTTTTTGCATAGTTAATGCGTGTCTCACTGTGTCCATTATTTTGACAGGGTCCCTCATTTACGAGAAGCTGGGGGAGCGAGCGTTCGGCTGGCCCGGGAAGATGGCAGCGTTCGGGTCGATCCTCATGCAGAACGTTGGAGGTAAAACTCGCCGCATCACCGCCACCATCACGTCTCCGGTTGAAAACTGGCTGCCGCTCTAAAACCTGTGTCTGTGTTTTTGTCGTCCTCTTGCAGCCATGTCCAGCTACCTGTTCATCGTCAAGTACGAGCTGCCCGAGGTGATCCGGGCCTTCCTGCGCTTGGAGGAGAACTCTGGGTGAGTGTGTGTGTCAGGTGTGTGTGTCAGGTGTGTGTGTGTGTGCGTCAGGTGTGTTTCTGACCAGCTCTCGGCTCTGTTTGCAGCGAGTGGTACCTGAACGGGAACTACCTGGTGGTGGTCGTGTCCATCTGCGTCATTCTGCCTCTGTCTCTGCTGAAGAACCTCGGTAAGGCCTCACTTTAATCAATAAACACAAGTTAATACACACTTTGAGTAAATCGATTACTAATTTTAATTATGTATCAGGTGAAAAGACTTTTTGTGGAGTCCAGATACTGAGATAGTCTTATTTTTCTTTCTGAGCATCGAACAAGTTTTTATATATATTTTTTTAAAGGCAAACTCTTTCAGCCTACTTTTAATTCAACTTTAGTTATTTAGTCATATTTTATTTATGTATTTTCGCCTGTTTGTCCTCTTGGTCCGTCCTTTATTTATTTTCTCAATTTTAATACCCTACCATTTTATTTTCCGGTTCCACTCACTTAAATACACATCCTCTCTTTTTGGTAGTTTTATTATTTTATCTTGCACTCTTAACTATTTATTTACTTACTAACTAGTTTTTGGAGTTTGTGTTTGCTTACTTACTTCCTTGTTTTGTTTGTTTTCTCCTTTTTCATGTCTCACTCATTTTATTACTACTTTTATTTTGGTACTTTTAGTTTTATGTATTTCTTATTTGTCTGAATCCTGCCTCTGCTGTTTCCTCATCGCAGATTAATGAGATTTATGCTGGCAGTTCCCATCTTTTTGTTTGTGTGTTTGTTTGGGAGTGATTGTTTTATTGGTGTACTGTGTGAAGCACAGACTGTATACATTTTTTCTATACTTATATCTTATACAGTCTAAGGTGTGAAGCTCTTTATGTTATGTGTGTTTGTATGAAAAGTGATAGATAAATGAATTCTGATAATTGATTAATTGATTATTAACGGACGGCATTTGAGGAGATTTGGCTGTAATTTTGACACTTTTATACATTAAATGATCAGATAATTAACTGTAACATTAACTGGTCATTAAAATAATCATCAAGTCATCATTAATTGCTGCTCTCACATTTCCTTGATCTCTGACGGTTTGATGTGGCAGATTTAAAGAGTTACGGTGCCGATAAATCGTTTGACCCAGATTCCACCCAGTCCCGCTCCAGCGTAACCCCGTCCCAGCCTGACTCGGTAACCTAACACCCCCACCTGGAGCGGCGGGTGAGTCCCTGCTCAGCTGGCCCGGCTCCAGCAGGACAAGCCACCACCCACGGCTGATCCAGCTGAGGCGAGGAAAACCCCAAACAGGGTCTGATCCTCGTGTCTCGGGGCCGGACTTAGAAAATGACAACCGTGATGATCAATTCAAGCGTTAGGCGCGTCACGTGTGTGTGTGTGTGTTTGTGTTTGCTGCAACTTTCCTCTTTTCCTTGGAGAGCTGCTGAACTGAACTGCTGCTCCCAGCTGATTTTTTTTTTTTTTTAATTGACCAATAGTGGTATCTCCGAAATCTTCATCTTTAACAAACCGTTTAGTCTCATATTCAGTCTTAAAATCTCTGACAAGGTTAAAACAAACACCAGTGGACAGTGGGATTAGAGAAATTCTGTAAACAAGTTGGTTAGCTTTAGAAACAAGTAGAATTATCTCGTTCCATTGGCAGATTTTTAAATATACATTTTTTTTTTCTTTCTTTTTTTTTTTTTTTACCAAAATAGAGATTTTAACACTTAATGAGACTAACTGATTTTGATTTTGATTTTATTTTTATTGATTTGATTGATTGATTGATTGATTGATTGATTGATTGATTGCAGTGCAGAAATTAGGATTGAGCAAAATTCTTCCAAAATTCCAGTGGGGTCGTCTCACCGCACTGGAATATTTCTTCCTTGTTTTAAAGAAAAAAAACAAACAAACCAAGATTTAAAACTGAAGATGAGACCAGACGGTTTGTCAAGATGGAGATTTTTTTTGTCGTGCACAGTGATATTGACAAGAAATACCAATAATATTTCCAACACAGTTTGCTTTCCACGCTTTATGATTCCAGTTGAGGTGTCTCAGTTTATCTGCAGCTTGATTGGCAGCCTCAGTGTCAGGTGAATGACACGCGTTATCTTGTTGCCGTGGGAATGCTGACAAGCCGATCTGCAATTCATATACAGAGAGGAAAAAAAAAATCACATTTGGGCCGTTTCACATCCACCAACCTCAACATTTTGAACAGAGAGGCGTCTTTTCTTTTTTCCTTTCTCACTCCTCTCGCTGCAGAGACAGAGCGCTTTGTAAATGCAGGAGGAGACAAATGTTTGTTTAAATCAAAATCAGGAGGTTTTGGTTTTGTCTTTCTGTCGTTTCTGCTCCTCCTGACTCCTCCTGTCTCCTGCAGGTTACCTGGGCTACACCAGCGGCTTCTCCCTCTCCTGCATGGTGTTTTTCGTCGGTGTGGTAAGTTTACTAATATGAATTCATATTTTAATCCTATAAATTGCAGTATATGATGTCAAAGAGAGGCACCTGGTTTGGAGATGCTGATGCAGTTAAATTTAAAGCGTGATTAGTCAAAAGCCAGCCTCATGCTTAACTTGTATATATGCTTAATAAATGAAACAACAAAACTGTGACGCAACTAGTAACTCACATCTAAATGACTCACTCAGTTTCATTATCAGTCTGTTTTTTAATTCATCATTTATCCTTTCTACATTACAAGTGTCAGAATTAACGACCAGGTTTCATGGGAAGTTTGCAGAGCACATTCGGTTTCTTCAGATTTCCTCGTAACTATGTCAAAAAAATTAAAGTATTAATTTTGTAAAGATATGAACAGAAAAGTTTTTCTTAAAATCTTGGTGATCTCAGTGAAGTTGGAATGAGCAAAGTGTTGTTTTTTTTAATTGGTAAAGGACTAAAATGATCAATTGGTCATAGGAATTGATTACTTTTCTGACTGACCCATCTGTTATTCAGCTAATTTAATATTTTCTCTGCAGTCACGTCCCCTAAGCACAGACGCACAGCTGCTACCATAACTCCACTGACTGATAAAAGTCAAATAAATATTAAAAACCCTAATGTAACCCTGTGTTTTTTGTCTTTCTCCTCCAGCTGATCTACAAGAAGACTCAGCTGCCGTGCCCCCTGCCGTTCTTCTACCACCACTCGTCCAACCTGAGCATGAACGCCTCGGGCGTGTACGCACTGCCCAACGGCACGGAGCAGATGTTCTTCTCCCGGGCCGACGCCTCCCCAGCGGCGCTGGGCAGCCACGACACCCACCACTCCACCGGCGTCCACTTTGAGCCTCATGCCGACGACGACGAGGAGATGTGCACGCCCAAATACTTTGTCTTCAACTCACAGGTATGGGGCAACACCAGGGGTCTGAGCACTGGGGCGGCCTGGGAAAACTGTTTTTTGTTCTTGCTTTTTTTTTTTTTTTTTTTTTTTTTAAACCAGGTGTCTAAAAAAGTCCTGAACCCTCCTGTTACCTTCAAATTATTAACATTTTTTATCAGTTAGGATCAATTTGACACCAGTTATTTAAACCTACAGAAAATTATTATATGAGAAAAAAATGTTACCCAAGTTTATGTGTGTGGTTGATTAAATATCCCTTTTAATAAAACATAACCGCTACACCCAAACATCAAAGTTCTTGTGGGAAGCAGAGGGAAGATTTTGACGATTTATTAATGTCATGTTGTAGCTCCTCAGCATCCAAAACAACCAAAGCAAATGTGTGTAAAATGTTGATATTTCTCATATGATTTATTTGGCTAAAAAAGCCTGGGGGTAAAGGAAGGGGTCACTGGGGGGTACGCAACCTCCTAGCGGTACTTGTAGGTACTGCAGGGGGTATGTCAGGGAAATCAGAAAATAGAAAAATGTAAAAAATATATGTCAAGAATGTATTATATGTATGTATATTTTGAGATAATGATATATTTAAAACATGCAACTCAAACTATTTTTGTTTTTTAAATTTTGCAACAAGCAGTGCAGCTTTAACTTTTAGGCTCACTGGCAATAAAGTAGGTAAAAGATGAAGAGCTGGTTCTTAAAACAACCCAGAAGAACCAGCTCAAAAAAACAAAAAAAAACCCTAAAATGTTGTGGCCACAGTGTTGAAATAAATCTGCTCAGGAGGCACTGACTGCGGCTCTGACAAACATTTATTATCTGTAATGATATATTCTTCAAAAGGTCATTCGTTGCATGATAGTTTTCCTAGTAAAATCTTGAAGCCAAAAAAAAGTTTGAGAGCCACCGTCTTAGTCAATATCTAAAAATATGCCTCCCTAAAACTGACCTCTGTGCTGCTCCAGATACACAGCACTTACCTCAATGAAAATTAAAGCTAATTAAAGATGATAAAAGAGAGACAATCAGTCCAAAAAGCATAAAAGTTCATTTGAGTCTCTTAAGAAGCTTCAGTTGTGCTCCGTGATTGAGCTCCCGGGACAGATAAAGGTTTCAAATAAAGGTTTTGGAGGGAATTTTGAAGCATGGGACCTGAGGAGGGGGTCTGTGTCGTTTCCTCACAGGCGCGCTGGGCCCCCTAGTGGTCGAGCTGAGCAGGTGCATGTGGGACCATAAAGGAATCACCAGCAATTTAGCAAACATCATGTTGAGTGACAGGAAATCACCAACATGTCTTACGCAGGTGGAGGTGCTGCTGCTTTAAAATCATGTCACCTAACTATAACTAAAAACACTGGTGTACAATTCTGGTAAGATTAAAAGGATCTGATTTTAAGTAATTCCACAAAAAGGACCCAATCGTTTCCGTGTAACGAGAGCAGAGATCAAACCTGGTTCTTAAAATTGGAAAATTGGAAAATGACAAATTAAAATAAGTAAAGTAGAGGTTTTTGTTCTTTCCTTTGTGCAGCTTTTTCTGTTTTTTTCCCATGTTGGTCCAGTTTTTTGCTGCTTTTATGGAAAGTCAACAAAATGTGCACTCAGTAACAGATGCGATTTTAAAATAAAGTGCAAAAAAACAAGGTAAAGCACCTTACTAGTGACTCTGCATGTTTAGTGTAATATCTACAAAAAGTATAAATTGTATGAATACGTACTTGCTGATCTTCTCTGAAAGTGAGCAGTGGTGTTTTAGAGCTGCCGTATCATTTCTCCTCCCTTTCCTCCAGCCGTTGGTTTCCAGTCATTTCACTACGATATGAACATGAACTTTCAGAGCCTTCACACTTTCTTCACTCCAGTTTTCCATCAGCGGAATAAAGTCCTCCACATGAGTTTTCCTAAAAGCAGCAGCACTGTTGTGTTTTCAGGACTCTTGAAACTCTTGAAATTTGTGTGGGTTGAAAAAAACACTCCGTCCTCCTCCGCCAGGGAAAATAGTCCCCAAGCGTGGAAACGTTTTGCTTTCCACAGCCGATTATCAGTTGTGTGGTTTCTGAATGTTGAAGTAAAACATTGCAAGGCGGCTGTTTCAACCAAAAATTCACATTTTGATTCTAAGTTGTGAGATCTTTAGCACAGGGGGTCACAGCATCTCACACACACTGTAAGACGTGCAATATGCAGGGGACAGTGTGTATCAGTCCACATGTGTGCAGCTTATTAGTGTGTGTGTGTGTGTGTGTTCATGCAAAGAGACACACAGCAGCATAGGGAGGGACAGACCTGCTGAGTAAAACACACAAGACAGAGTTAGCAGCTCCATTGCTAAAACAGAAAGTATGTTTGGTAAAGGTGGAGTTTCTAGGGTGTGTGTGTGTGTTGCCCCTGCATGTCCATAAAACATGCCAGTCTTGCAGCAGCGTTCGTATGGGAACCTGAACATTGTGTGTTTGTTTTGATCAGCTGCCAGAGTCCCAGGCGTCACACAGGAATCCCTCTCACTTCATTGTCTTTAATCTGAGGTGGTTTTTTTTTTCCTCAACATGATATTTGCACATTTGCAGACACGCCCTGCCTCACATTCATGCCACAGTCTGATGCAGCTGAAAGGTTTTTAGTGTCTTGCACAAAGGCACTGGAGCAGAGAAAGTGAAGGAGAAAGCAGAGCTCATTCATGTATCCATATGTAGAGTGCAGCCACCTCTGCAGGTTATTTTAATTATTTTTTTAGTGTTTTTCTCCTGCACAAGCTTATTTTTTCAGGCTAAACAATGGCTGCAGGTTAATGTGTGGCACACAGGCCACTATTTTCTGCTCAGGTTATTTTACTGTATGGTGTGCCTTTCTAATTTTGGACTGAGTGCATTTATCATATGGTGTTTTTTTTTTTTTTTATTGTACTGAGCAACTAGATGCCTACTGGATCAATAAAGTATCCATCTATCTGTCGATCCAGCTTTCATTCCCCACCCTTTTCTCCCGTTTCGGCTCTGTGGTCACATCCCTGTTGCATCCTGAGGCTCTAACTCTCGACTTCTGTGTCTCATCTCACCCCATTTTACATTTTTCCTCATGTTCTCCTTGTTCCTTCCCTCTGCACAGACAGCGTACACCGTGCCCATCCTGGCCTTCGCCTTCGTCTGCCATCCTGAGGTCTTACCCATCTACAGCGAGCTGAAAGAGTGAGTGTCGCCCCCTGCAGTCGTCTTTTTAAATCTGTCCTCCACTGGGAAAATTCAGTCAAATTACAGCTGAGCTGAGGAAAATGCAACTTGTAAATCATGTAAAGAAGGCAAAAACAGCCGATGACAGAGAGGGACTGCAGAAACAGGACTCTAAGATGATGGATTATTTGTTGCTAAAGCAGCAGGCGCTCCTCCTGAGGTCCAGCAGGCTCTACACACACACACACACACACACACACACACACACCACCGCAAATACACTTAACCTTCAGGATTGAATTAACACGTTGGGTTTAGAATTGTGGTTGGAGTGGCAAAGGGAAGAAAAGGCACTAAAAGGGATTAAATGTGTTGAAGTCATTTAGTCTCAGGAATCATTTTTTTACATAAAAAGGTAAAAAAATGTTCGAGTGGGATGAGATAATCCCACTTGTTTGCAGAATTTTCTTGAGTCAAGTGTCATTTTCCAGATACTAGTGGCTGATCTCCTTTATTCTGCCTTGTTTCAACATTTTTATATTCATTCCCAGAAAATAAAAAACCTAGAAAAAAGTGAAACTGCATCGGGAGCAAGTGGGATTATCCGACAGGCAGATTTTTTTGTTTCACCTTGTTTGAGGAGATATAATCTATTCTCTAATAATCTAACACTGCAGATGAGACTAAATGGTTTGTTGGAGATTTTAATTTGCAGTTTAAATTGAGCTTGAGAAATGCAGCCGGTCTGATCTGCCAGCTTGTCTCAGCTTTGCCTTTCAGGAATGTGCAGATGTCTCTTGGGTAATGATAAACTGGCATTCGCATAAAACGTTGCAATGCTTTTACCTGTCTAAACAGAGCGTGTGCGTCTGTGTGTGTGTGTGTGTGTGTGTGTGTGTGTGTGTTTGTGTGTGTATGCGCTGTCTCCTCAGTCGCACCCGGAGGAAGATGCAGAACGTGTCGAACCTGTCCATCTTCGCTATGCTTGTCATGTACATGCTGTCGGCGCTGTTCGGATACCTTACCTTCTATGGTAAGACACACACACTCACACTTTAATCTGTACTCATTATAGTACAAAAAATATCAAATTAAAATATTAAAATGAACACTATCAGTCCTTGATTCCAGACAGAAGCCACTGATTTCTGCAAGTGGTGAGAACAACAACCACATTTGTTCATGCAGCTTTTGTAAAGTAATAATTGATGACATTTTCATATAAATAAAGTTTTGTTCGGCTGCTGTCTTATCTAAACCTGTGGCCTTGACACAGCGGTGATTCTTCCTGTATCCACTGAACACTGAACACACAGTGACGTGTTTCATTCAGTAATCCTTTTATTTAAGCAGGAACGTCAAACTGTGATACAGTATATCTTCTTCCTAGCTGAGGCTGGTAAAGACGGGAGCGAAAGAGCCAAAAGTTACTCAAGGGGAAAAAAATTACTCACATAAAGCAATGGAGAGGCTGTTAAGAGAAAAAAAGCGGACTGTGATGTAACTCACATGGTGTCGGTCGTGGCTGTCAGAAACAGGTTTCCTCTGAAATACTAGCTAAGATATTTTCAGATGTATTTAAAGAGGCTTGAGTTACTAGATTTAAATGATTTCTCAGGTCGTTCCACACCCAGGGTGCACAGAGAGGCAGTTTTACTAGGCTCCGATTTCACTTCTAGAAGACTTAAAGGAATACTCCAACATTTTTGGGCAAATTCCCTTGTTTCCAACTTCCACAGACTGAGATAAGGCGTTTGGTGTCATTTTCTCCTCTGTACATTCAGTGGTTCAGTTCCTGTGGGTAGCATTTCCTGTTAGCTTAGCATAAAGACTTGAAATCTGTTGAAGCTGTTAGCGTGGCTCAGTCAAAGTGAAAAAATAAAGCTTACAGCAGCTCTGAAGCTGTCTTAGCTGACTCTAGTTTGTCTTTTTTAAAATCCAAGATGTGTGTTCCAAAGCCACATGATCCAGTGTGTGAATAAGACAGCTGTGGAGTTGCTGTAAGATTCATTTTTTCCACTTTGACGGAGCCAGGCTAATGACTCCTATAGACTTTAAGTCTTTATGCTAAGCTAACATGAAATGCTATCCATAGGAACTGAACCACAGGACGTAAAGAGGAGACAATGGTATCAAACTTCTGGTCTCAGTCTGGAGAAGTCAGAAAAAGTTGATTTTGCACAAAAATGTTGGATTATTCCTTTAAAAGAACCCGACTGGAGGATCTAGGGTTGTTTTGGAGGAATAAGGTAGAGGATAAAAATGAGATATACAAAGAAAACGTCTAAAAAAAAAAAAAAAAAAAAAACACCAACATACAGGATGCATTTTCCTCCTCGTTTAAAGCGAGGGCCAAACCAGCTTCATGCAGAGTGTGTTGCAGTTTCATGTTTCTGGTTTGTTTAGAGTAAACAGAAGAAGGAGAAATGGGTAGTTAGCGTGAGCAGCGGTAGCCACTACCATCAGGAAGTCCAAGCCCCGCCCACAACATTTGATTGACAGGTGATGGCACTCTGCTCTGACACAGATAACGTGGAGGCGGAGCTTCTTCACACCTTCACCAAGGTGTACAAGTTCGATACGATGCTGCTGCTGGTGCGTCTGGCCGTGCTGACCGCCGTCACGCTGACCGTGCCCATTGTGCTGTTCCCTGTAAGTTCACACACACACACACACACACACACACATTAAGCCACACCCCATTTCTCTCTCAAGCAGGTGTTTCTCAAAAGATTTAAAGGAACAGTTCACCCAAAAGTAAAAAAAATAGAGATTTTCCCAGTTACAGACTGGGTAGAGATTTTTGTTTTGTGTTTGGAGCGGGAAAAACAACAGCAACAGCTCTTTCCAAAAACGACGACCCTTGGAGGCCAAGTGTTTCCTGCTGAAGCACAAAAACTAGATCCATCCGCCTCAGCAGCAAACACAGGTAGAGTTTTGAGTACAGGGCGAAAGGCATTGTGGGAAATGTAGGAAATCACTGTCAGAAGCAGAGGAGAGGAGGAGCTTTTAGAGGGGGAGATGGGTTCACCACAAAAAGAGAATAGAGGCTTTTATTTTTGAAAGATATCATATTTCAATCAATGAGATCTCCTCGCACAGGTCAGTGTGCGGAGGATCTGTTTCTCATATTTCACTTCTTACTAAAATTCACTTAATTTTTTATTTTAAAGTATATTTCATTTAAAGTGTATTTTTATTTTTAATTTATTATTATTATTATTATTAAATTGATTTAGTATTATTTAAAAATGTGTTATTATATTTTTTTGAAGAATTTAATTTTTATAAGTAAAAAAAAATCCTGCTAAACTTTTACACATTTTTTTTTCTTCTTT
>OMLB01006127.1:11191-28664 GCA_900302555.1 Myripristis jacobus
AATCAGTAGCCTACTGTAAAGCAATCTAAATATCTGCTGAGGAGAACGTTTATTAAATGATACACATTATTTTGTTTTGATTGGATGGTAAAATGGGGAATCAAATCCCCACACCCTGAAAACCATCTACTCCAGCTACCGACATCTAGAGTGCTGACCTTCAAAACGTTATAGCAAACTCAGTATGCTCTAATCATTTAAATAAAAAAAATTTAAAAAAATCTGCCCTCTGAGCACCTTGAAGTTTAACAAAAGAATGTGCAGCTTAATGGGTTACCAAGTGCTCAATACAGTGGAAATACACTGCAAATCAGTAGGACTGTGGCCCAGACTAGCAGACTCTGGGGCTTTAGCGGTCCATGGTGGGCTCTGGGGAGGGTAGACGTGTGAGACTGGTGTCCTCTCAGTTGAAGACGGCTGACGTCCAGCCTGCAGGCGTTCTGCACCTCCTGTGGGGGGATGTGGACCTCACTGGGTAGGGTCCCACTCAACTCATCACGGACCTGAGGACATGAATCAGTGATTTGGAGCCCTAAATAAACTTCAACATCAACTTGAAATGAGGGAAGGAAAGGAAATAGACAATGGGAGGGGGATTGTAGACCTCCAGTCTACAGTATGTAATAGTAAAAACTGGTATGGTTTTGACTTAGAAAATCATTATTACACTGTAATGAGTTTACAAAGTTCTTCATTTTTGTGTTGAATCTACAAATGTTCAGACTAAACGCCTTATTCTGTATAAAGCAAGAGAAAAAAAAGTTAGAGGCTTCTGATACTCATTCTTTCACATAAAATAAATTAGTCTCTTAGCTCACCCTTTCCACCTCCTCAAACACACGCAGGAAGTTCATTCGGAGGACGCCGGCCAACTCGCCCTCGCGCCAGTTCCTCAGCAGAAGTTCCTGGATCAGGGCGGGATACTTTGACACATCCTCTAACCCCTGAGGAAAACTTTTAGCGCAAAACATCTCTCGTCATTCTGTGATGTTTATTTAGTTAATTCTGTAAAATGTTGTAAAAGCCACACAATGGTTTCTATTTATCTGTTGGGAGTAAAGAGACCTGCTCACACTCACAACTGTTTCACTGTTGTTTAAGGTACTGAAGCTTTAGCTATTGTGAATAAGTAACACAAAATAACCATCCTCAAGCCTTGTGCTTTGTTCTTTTTTATTTTGTGACATTTCTTTTAGGGACTGACTGTTTCACTTACGCACATGACAACTATATGTGATAGTTACTCGCCGTTAAAAAGAGATTCTACTCTATCAGCCTCCCTTCATGCCTGTTAGCATGAAAAGTTATTGATTTTCACAAATTCGCTGTCTGTTGACAGCAGAAGCACTGCGACAGGCTAACAAAAGCACAGAATAGATTTAGTCCAACAATTGGAAAATAAATGGTGTGGAGTGTGCAAGAGATGAAGCGATTATTGTATTCTTTTGGTTACTGTGTGTGCCATTAAGCTGTTTTTCTTACTTTGCGGCACCTTCATAGTCACCTCCAATTCCTATTGACTCAGCTCCGATCACCCTCTTAATGTGGTCAAAATGGTCTGTAGAGCCAAAGTGGAAGAATAGCAGCAAAATGATTTCAAAAGCAAACAGAGTCAAAGATACTACATACAAAATTCAGATATACTTGCAGCTAAAAAAAAACAAAACACTGAAGACAAGTTCCTCACCAGCCACAATTGAGATATTGGCCTCTTTCCCGCAGGCTATGAATTCACTGTAAAGATTTACCATGATCAATCCTCGGTTCCTTTTCTGAAACATATCACAGAGGCGACTTGCGCAAATTGCATCACAGAAGAAAAAGACATGTATAAACAAATGGCGAACTTGATCCATGGTATCCTGCTCTTGCTCAGCATACTGTGGTTTGTCATGTTTTGAAAGAATACAGCCTTTACATTCACGTCGCTGTAGAGCCCCCTCTAACTAGAAAAAAATCTAAGCAGTTATAATTTACCATCTGGTGTTGGGGCTCAGAAATAAAAATCTAACAACTGCAATTATGGCACAATTATCCATATGTCATGATATAAATATCCAGATAAGAGCCCTAGTTAGACTGCAACATCTCCTGGCACTGCTCCTACAATCACTTATAAGTGAACAAAATCTATTAGCCGCCCCTTCCAACAGCAACCGCTGCTGTCATATTGTTACTGTCACATGCATCACCGGCATTACTACAAATGACACAATTACATTCACACTGTCATAATGATAAAACCCACAGTGCACACATTGAGGGGGGACTGGTAAAAATCAAACAAGGTAGAGGAAATACTAGATGATCAGGAAGAATAAAAAGAATTTCAGCACTAAGAGGGGGTAGTACAGGATGTGAGAGGAGGGCATGGGTATAGGAGTCACTGGGCCCTGTCTCATACCCGGCGCAAAGCAGCACCATGTGCGATGTAAGTGTCTTTGTTAGTTTCCAAACCGGTGAAGATGTCGCTTTCCCATCAAGCGCCCACGTTGTGCAAATAAAAAATGCACTTGTGCCCATCTGCGCACCCATGGGCATGTCGGTCTTAAAAAGAGGTGGCACTGTTTTCACTGTTATTGTACAGGCGCATTATCAAGATAGTAATGTTCTGCTTGTTACACACGCAGGGATGGTTGTGCGCCTTCACTTTGTCCACAAGGAGAACTGTTGCTTCTTAAGAGAAGTGTTCCCTCTTAACTGGCAAATGCGCCATTATTTTAGCAATCCGCCAAGGTTCAAGAGCACATCGCTTTATAAAGGATTGCGAATCCCCAACCCTTTTTTCCACCGTTAAAAAAGCAAAAGTGGACATGGACACACCCTAAATACACTCGCGCCATACTCTTCAGACCGTGCCCTTAGATTGTTAGAGCCAAATGTCTTAATATTTACATTACAACTTTATTGCTATTGTGAAGGCAATGGGTCATGTTTTCATATATGTTTTGGTCTTGGTCTTTTGCCTTTTTGTTTTATGTGTATGCTTGGGTAAATCACTGCTACTTGAACTACACCCAAACAAACTAACCCTATCACTTAAAGGCTCCTTCTAGTGATTTCATGACCTCAGTCATTTGTAAGTATTTCTGCAAACATTGATCTTGGAAAGTGATGTATGATTCTTCCACCAATCACAATGAGTCTGTCATGTGCAGCAGGGTTTGGACAGGTTGTGCCAGCTGTCTATGAGCTGCATTTTACCAGGTAAACCAAGGATTTACTTGCAAAGACAGCTGGACATTACTGGATGGGGTGTTCACACCTGCTGCTTCTACCTGTAAAAAGCACCAAAATCTGGGCTGACTGCATACAAGGGCAAGTGCATTCAATTAACATCTCTTGCTCCTCTCCTGCACTTCCCCTTTAAACCACTGACTGGCTTCCACATGATGTATGTTGTTCTGTATTAGCAAGAGCCGAAGCCAAGTCAACTAGGGGAAATTAAACAACTAATGAAATGCAGCAATGAAATCACTGAGCAGTGGGCTTTATATTTCATTTAAATTGATTTCTTGACCCTGCAAACATGCCCTTAGGGTTTGGAATTAAATATTTACCCCATTGAGTTTTATGGTTATGGCTAGAAAAAAAAATGAAAATAATGATCCCAGATCACCATCAAAATGTGATCAGCTGATCTGCTGATCTGTCCAGTTTTTGAAGCATTCTGCTGACAGACAAACTAACAGGGGTGAAAACAACCACTAATGCAGCACAGTCCCTCACTTTATTATCCTTACAGTTTCTGGGTTAAATGTATACTGCTTACTGCTGTACTATTTTAAAGGTACTACCTATAGTTTTAAACATGTAAATAAATTCAATCAAACAATGAGTAAATTAACTGATCAGTCAAACAAGCGAGAAAGCAGCTAAGTGATTGGTTTTCTCACGAGTGCATGCAGTAGCTGGTCGGGGACGTTGCGGCTGTGGTTACAAATGGAATAGGAGGATGAATGGCTGAAAATAACAGGAGCCTTGGAGATCTTCAACACTGCCTTGGCTGTGTCCCAAGAACTGTGGGAGAGGTCCACTATCATCCCCAGCCTGTTCATCTCCTCCACCACCGCCTGGAAGACACATTTAAACACTATCAAATCAGCCACTTACATTCTCACGGGCACAAAGGAGGTCAAATCAGTAGAACTGAGGAGATAGTTACACATGCATACATGACTACACACACACACACACACACACACACACACACATGCACTGACACACACAAGAGCAATGTAGTGTCACATGATCATGCTAAGCGAGCCATGTGAGATGGAAGTGCATTACGAACATGTTTGTCTGTATAACGACATTACCACAGAAAATAAAGAAACAACAACAAACAAACAACAAAAAAGGTTGAGTGCTAAGTCCTTAGGTGCTAACTCCCCTGTTTAAAGCCTCTTGACATCTTGGCAGGGCTAGACTAGGTGTACAAAATACAAAAACTGTTCCTATAACTCACCCCTTTTTGTATATGTCTTATCTGAATTGTCTCAAGGCTAAAAGATTCTTGTAAATATCCTCAGTAAGGGATTGTAACTTTTAGCTGGATTCACCTGAGTCATCAGAAGAGTATTTGATAGGAAGAGCTGTTGAAAAAACAAACAAACAGATAATTAAGTCTGTAAGGTTGTGATTTTGCAAGTTAAGGGCTCGAGATTGCCAATAATGGTCGCTAGAAATTGTATTTTCATGTTGGCAACCTTTTTTTCCTGGGTGTCAAATGGTTGATATCTCTTTTCAAATAAAGCTCTTCATGTTACACACGCCATGCATATTCCAGAAAGGTCAGCCAGAATCAACAGACATACCAAAATCCGGTTTTAGGAGGTTAATCAAACTACTCCGATGTTGACATTGCTAAAGGTTGAGCTTACCTTACCAAAGTATGTCAGGCTGTTATTCTCTCTTTGATAGAACTTGTGATGAGTTGAGGAGGATTCAGCCCTGCAATGGAGACGAGCAGAGACAAAACCTGGTATCGATAAATCCAGGCAGTGACTCATGAAGGCACGGTATTATTGGTATAGCAGCAGTTGTGAGTCAATTTTCTGACCATGATATTAAATTCTATTCTATTTAAATGGGTCCAAACTCAGCCTCTTCCACGCCATTTGAATGTGGTGTGGGTGTGCTTTGGTGCACTGGTGACACTGCCACCAAAGCCTCTCTAAAAGCCAAGGGAACCTTGTTTGTTCACACTGTACGCTTGATCATCATCAGTCAAATTTACTGGATTCAAACAAAAAAAATAAAAATATGAAAATCTGTCCTTTACCAGGGTGTGTTGCAGGTGTGTGTGAGGGCAATGGAGCGAACACCAAGCCGGTAAAATGTACGCAGGACTGGCAGGCTGCTGTCAATGGAGTGGCCTCCCTCAACACTTATAAGACACGCTATCTTACGGCTGGAATTCTTCAGCCCTGTGGTGTCACACACACAAACACACACACACACACACACACACACACACAATTTTTACCCATGCTACTGACAAGAAAAATCTTTTGGTAAACACTGAAAATCTAAAATACAATACCTGAAAAGTTCTGGTCCAACACACTATAAATTCATCTTAGAAAAAAAAGTCTTATGTTAAGTTTGTCAGTCACTCTATACATGATACTGTATGTGAATGCATTATATGTTTGTCAACAAAGTACTTCAGTTTCCTAACATCTTTAATTTTTCTATAATTAGGGCCCAAGCCCTCCATGGGAGAGGGCCCTATTGTTCTTGTTTGATTTGTTTTTTATATTGATTTTGTGGGAGGTGTGCATTACATTTTAAGGATGTTGGATCTCTCAATTTCAAACACAGCTCTTGATATCATCATCATTTAGGTAATTGCTCCTTTTGAATACAAGCTAAGAGTAAAACACAAAGTTTCATTTAGCTTTGTATAGAAACAGAACACAAAATATTATAAATGTGTTTCTGCCATACCTTCATATTGGAGATAAAACAACAACAAAATATACAATGAATCATAATTCCACTGTGGGAATGCTTAATTCATGCACTAGATACTTTAGCTTGTAGTGGCAGCTTGAGCTTCACTGTACCCTCAGCGGATGTGACCAGCTCCAGGTCCTCGTACTCAGTGCACATGCGTCTGATCACATCTATCTGTTCCAGCGTCAGCATGACAGCGTCCTTGTTTTGTGCCTGACACAGCACATAAGCTGCAAACATCTGACAACAGGACAGGGATATCACACAAATTTTCTGGCGTCGAGCATACTCTATTTGGTGGATGCTGGTGTACAAAGTTCATTAAACGTAGGTTTAAAGGATATATCAGTTCATGTCACAGGTTTGAACCACACCTGAATGACAAACAATTTATGAACAAGCGAGCCCACCCAAATGTAATTCACATGAATCAATTTGCATACAAGAAAAATATTGTAACAAAGCCAATCATATGTGATTTTAGTAGCCAGTTTTCAGACTTTAGAACAGACTGCTGGAGTGATGAGTCCATTACAGTACCTGAGCTTGAACATGGCCTGCTCTGAGGCGGCTGATGTCAGTGGCCAGCTTGCTGACATTATGCAGGTTGATTTGGCTCAGTCGGTTGTTATGAAGGATCCTCAGTTTGAGAGCTAGGTCGTTATGACTAACATATCGAGAGACAGGGAGTCAGGACAGTGAAAAGGGATGGCGGTGCATTTTAATCCAGTTTCATGAACACATCACCATTACTGCAACAGAACGGCAGTGCTCTATTAGCACAGACATGAATAGAACTTAGCCTGAGTTTCTCTGCCTGATAAATGCACTTTTGTTAAATGCACTTGTGAAAGCAATACTGAGCATGTATTGAGCCTAATTCATAACACTTAGTGTTAATGGAGATGAACATCCCAAAGATCACAACGTGAAAACAGTCAAACCACACACAGGACAGGAAACCATTAGGAGTCAGCGAATAAATCATCTGAATATCCACAGAGAAGACAAGATAGTTTACCCATCAATAAGAGGATACTTGGACATCAAGTCATGTGCGCTGACATCTGTCCCTGAGAATCCGGATACCATACCAGACAGACTGGACAGTATCACCACAAGTCTTGGAAACTGCATCCAGAGGCTACCAGAACCATTTCCTCCAAATATCCAAGAAGGCATTCTGAACAGAGAAATTAAATCTGCTGTCACAAGCATTTAGGAAAGAAAATAAATAAATAAATAAATAAATAAATAAAATCAATGTATGTATGTATGTATGTATGTATGATAGATAGATAGATAGATAGATAGATAGATAGATAGATAGTCTCAACAATAATACTAAAGGATTTTTTCTCGGAGGAGTGAGGGTGCTTTCTTAATTATTTACATACACAAATACACAAACAAATTACTTAAATACATTCCCACTCTCAACTGCAGTATCGGGAAACAACATTTTATTTGCCAACCGATTACTTTCACCTTGACGAACGAATGCAAGATAAATCAAGAAATTTAAAAAAAGAAGAAAAAAAAGAAAGAAAGAAAATCACTAAAAAATCTATACTCTTACCTGCAAAGCCGTTGAGCTGTGAATTACTGACCATGAACACCAAAACACACAGGTTACAAACAATTCAACAATACGAACTTTCCAGCGCTCAGCCGGAGACCATTGAAGCACAGCCCTCAGCCGCACAGACAGCTGTGCCCCGTGATACATTCAGGGGCTGTAGGAAATATCGCCGCATTTGTGTGCATGGTATGTAGCCTTTCGCAGATGCAAATATTCCTTTGCATAAAGCCTGTTATCTCCCATGCAAATGATTACATTCCAAATATATCCCAGTGGCCGATAGCTTGTTTACCCATAGAATGGTCCGTTATTGCTGTTTATAGGATGTAGCTCTGGCTGGATTTTATATTATATTCTTACACTGTACCTGTGTAACTGGATTTATACAAGATAAACTAAATTAAAACTCCTTAAACACCTCCATACCTGCCCCTCTTTACTTTCAAAGCCAAAAATGAACACTTTAGTAATAAGAGAGCAGTATGACTCATCTGTAAATGATTTCAAACAGAGCACACAGGTGCCCTCCCCGAACAGGCCTTGACTGGTTAGATAACTTCTGTAGGGAGAAACTAAATAAGTAAATAAAATAAAATAGAATAAATAGCCAATTACGACAGAATAACCACCCCTGGATTGTCTCCTTACTCTGCCACTGCAGTACAGTGTTGTCTGGTTAATGAAACAACAGCCACCAGTCATACTGTTATACCATACTGCTCAAGGTAAATGAATGGCGTGTTATTATGACTTCGGTGCTTGGGAGGGGAAAAGGCATCACGGGAAGCATCTGAAGGCAGCATTGAGAACGATGGCTTTATTGCTGCCATCTGCTGGTTTACTACTGTAACTGCTTGCATACTGTCGCCAAACAGTTGGGTGATGAGGATGCCATCAGGGCGGGTGGTGGTGGTGGTGGAAAGCCAATTATCCAGGGTATTTCACTGAAAATCTACAGTAGCTTTCTTATAGATGTTTTACAATACATGTAGAACCGGGATCATTTTAATTAAATTATTTCCCAACAGCATTATGTCAGCAATGTATTTTAATTCTCTTTATAAAAGTGGTTTGGGCTCCTAAGGAAGCCATAATAAGGCTGAGTAGAGAGTTGTCCTGCTCTGCTTTTTACCTTTTGCAAGCTACGATTCTAAGATGGCCTCAAATCATCAAAGCTGAGCATCCAGCAAAGGGGAAACCAAAGGGGAGGTGGGAATTGTGGTGGCAGGGAGCTCATGGCCAAGTTAGAGCAGCGAGCTGGTCACAGACAGGACTGTGAGGACACTCTCGGGTATTCTACGACCACGACATTTCATATAAACAAGACATTTTTATCGGATGATTTTGACAATGTCTGCAATTCAATTCAGGTGTGTGCTTTGGAACTGTGTCATATGATTATTATGAAAAAAGCTACAGGCCTATAAATACCAATATGTGACAGGTGTAGGGCGGTATGTTCTGTTTGCTGATAGATTTGGTATGGTGTTAGATACAGAGGGGCTATTGTTAGATATGTGAGACGATTAGTATATGTAATTAATGTTTATAAAAGGAAATTACATGAAAAGAAAAGGACATACTGAATTTTATGTGACAACTTGGGCTAAATCCCAAGGTCAACAAAAAGCTGCCCTCATAGACTTTGAAACTGGAATGAAAAAATTGGGAAATGCATTTGGGTGGATTGTGCGATTGCGAATTGGTCTGATGTTGACGGGGAGCATCGGGGTGCCACAAATGAATTTCAATTAATTTCACTGGAAAGATGTGAGGCCTGATTCTGTGGTCCACCCACTGAGACTTGGCCTTGTAGTTCATAATGAGGAGAGCGATTCTGCTCTGATTGGTGCACCCGACCGCTTCAATGGAGCCATCACAAGTCTGTTGATATTGCTCTACCACTCCTCCTACTGAGCGCAGTGGACCCCCAGCTGACACTGTTTGAATTCAAATTAACCAAACCATTTAGTCATATTGTCAGCCTTGGTGCTGAATATGACTGACATTACAAGAGATTAAAAATCCCACCAGCTACTTACTGTTGGGCGCAGGAGTGTGTGCGTTTTTCTCAAAGAGTTTTTGGGCGTAGTTGCTTGCTGTGTTTGTGCTAAATACTGCGGTTGGCAATATACCACCATACCCACTGGCATAACACATTTTATCAATGAATTATTTAAATTGCTTGCAGTTTTAATCATATTCTTTTTATTTGTTTAATTATTTTGGCTATTTTCTGGATAATTACAAGTTTGAATAAAAAACAAAGTCATTTTAATAACATCTCTGTTTTAATTTAAATGCAGAATTGATTGAGATGTAAATTAGGTGACCTTGAACATTATTTTGGAATGGTCAAAATGCATTACTACTTTTGAATAATTACAGATGTGGCATTAGAGACTAGCTTTTTAAAAGCTAACATCCCTTCCCATGTCTACATTGAGTGTGTTAAGTACTCAACTTTGTCATATATTTTATATATTGTCATCCACACTGGATGCTGGTAAACTTTGAACAACTGACCAATTCCAAGACAGCGTTAAGGAATATATGATCATAAATTCTACCTACCTGCCTACCTTGCTGTCTTGATATCTACAGTGACAACTATGAAACAAAACTCATTACACAGAAATCCAATGTAATTTACTTTCAGCCAAGCTATATGATTGATGTTGCTAAGTCTACTGTAGTACTGAAATTTTATTTCCACAAGAAGAAAACTGTTTAGTCACTTCACATGTTTGGAAAGCTGTGATCTCTATAGATATGTTAATCACTCTGATTATGGTTCTGCAACTGTACGTTCTGCTTTGCTATAATAATATTTCCTTCAGAACAACAAAACTAAGAATAGTCCTACTGCAACAGACAACAGTCATCACATCCAGGAAAAGAAAATGTACTTCCCTCAGTGATGTGTGACCAAAAGAGCTGCGTGTTTGCTGCATTTTTGTTCCAAGGGTGAAATACCTAACAAAACCAAATACTGTGCCTTCTTTATAATAATCACTTTGATTACACTTGCAATTAGTCACACCAATAATCCCAACAGTTGCTCATTCCCTTGAAAGCACTGAGGGAAATAACAGCATTGTCAGAGGAATGTGTCATTGTAGTACCTGAGAACGTGACAGATTCAGTTTGGTATGATCTGCTGACTTACAATGAATACAAAATTTTATTGCATTTCAATCACGGTACTGCACATGATGGAATTAAAAATATGCACAAATTGTTTTGTGTATTTCCACCATACTTTTCTGTAGAGGGGCCACAATGCAGGCGCAGACAAAAGCAGGAAGGCGTCAGCATTGTGTTGGAGGATATTTCAGCAGAGATGGACACACCGACTGTTGTCCACACACCCACACACACACACACATCAGTGAGCTGAAAAATGTCTGTGTTTTTTCCCCTAATTCTGGCTGACCGCGATAATGCTATCTCCTTGATTTTCCTGCTAGTCCAAACCTTCACTTGACCTTTTACTGCACATTATTGAAACAGAAGAAAGCTAACCTTTGCTGGTGCACAAATGGCTTAAACTGTGTGTGTGTGTGTGTGTGTGTGTGCTTTTCCATTTCCTACAGCCTGTTCTGTTTCATATCACATATCCTGCATCACCATGAATGTGGTACATATGTGGAACATATATTTATTATATATTGTATTTATTTGTAGAACAGATTCTTAAACTAATTTCGTTCCTGGGAGATAACAAGTGTAGAATGCAGCCCTTGAATTCATTAAGAGTAAAACTGGAGAGAAAACAACGTTTCAGTGTTCAGACTTGGTGATTACCACTAACGATCCAGAAAATAGGATGGCACAAAGTTTTTTGTTTTTTTTTTGCAAATTCCCTGTTACAAGTGTAAAACATTATTACAGACATAGCAATTAGTATCTCTGACAATAGTAGACTATTCCACAAACATTAGGTTTATTGTGCAGAGCCTGTGGAGCATGAGGCCAAAGAATTCCTAAAATACATCATTAGCGGTAATCTTGAGCCAGGATATCAGTCTTTTACTCGAGTTGCCTCTGAATGTCCTTTTCCAGCAGAGGGCAGCAACAGTCAAAACAAAGCCTACACACAGGCTTACCTTTGTAGACCTGTCTCTCACTCAAGAGAAAGAAATAGAGTGGCTGGACATATAGAAGGATTTCTGCAAGTATACATAAATGCACACTTAGAAATAAATGCATGAATAATTCAAAAAGTCTGAGAAAATTCTTAAAAATAATACAATTTTCCCAATTTTTATAAATTCTGTCAACACAGGTCACATGTTATAAGCCATAACAATCCCGTTGTTAACAGTCACTGAGTCATAGGCGATGGTTTTTTTGAAAATTGTATCCAATTTTGTGTATATACAGTGTGCCCTCGTTTTCTACCAGGCCTCTTAAGAGAATGCTGGAGACGTTTTGGTCCCTGAACTTCTCATTTCTTTTGCCCTGGATTCTGGCAGCCCTATAGTCAGTGTTCATTATCTGCACTTACAGCTTTGACTTCAGCGCAGCAATTACATCCTCAGCTGCGCTGATTAATCCAACATGGAGGCATTTCACAAAATGGTTTTGAAAAGACATTTCCAGACACTTACCAGGGAGTAGCTTTGGCACGACTTGTTTATGCAGATAGACCCCAGCCAGTCATATTGCAATAAGATGTTTTCAATGGCTGCTTGAGTGTTCTCTTAACCTCTAGTGTAGGCTGTGGGGGAAACAATAGGGTGTTCAGAAAGTGATTAATTTAATCTATTTTTCTCCTGACATAAAATGGAGGTCTGCCTGCTGTCATTTCTGGTGAATGTACATTTCTCTATTGTTGAACATATTCCCTCTATGGCCATTCATTAATATGTCTCCTCTGCTCCCTGCTTAACTGCTTAACCTTCCATTCTCTCCCGGCAATCACATAATCAATCACTGCCCCATTACTTGACAAGGCAGACAGAGAGTGTGTGTGAGTGAGAAAAACCTTTTGGCCTGTCTTGCCAAGCAAGAGGAATGGCGACTTCAGAGGGCTAACACAGGCAGAAAACATAGGCCCAGTAAATATTCAATTTAAAGGATTCCCAGATAAGGGCAGTTGAAAAATGGAGGCAGCGCCCATTCTTCTAGATAAGAGAAGACGGAGCCATCTGGAGGCTGGGAGATAGCGAACTCCCACGCCATCCAGGAGACCTCACTCTCATCTGCTGCAGAGGCAGAAGAGGAAAAAACAGAGTGCCAACACTTTCATTATGTTAAGTTCAAAATGAATTCATTCATATTCAGTTCGTGTCGTTACTGGCTTTGGTAAACATGAGGTTAGCATAGTGTCCCTTATAAGAGATAACTATAATCATCATTCTTTATATAATCTTGCCCCTAGCTAATAACTACTTAATTACACATTCATCACCAAAACATTGAATCAACAACTTGATCCTGAATAGTGTTGTATTTCTCTGCATTTCCATAATGATGACATAATTAAATGTCATTAGAAACTGCAGTATCAAATTGCTCTTCCTATTTCCAGATTGCTATAAAACAAAATCATCCACTACAGATGTACTTGAAAAGCTGCTGCATTAGCAGTTGTGACTGACTAAATGAAGCAGCTTATTCTGTCACAATAACTGTACAATAACATCACAAGTCCCCGCGTAATCCTGTCTGTCCTTTTCCCTGATGCACAAGCCGTATTTCAGTTGTCTCAAGGCTTAAAACACCTTTAATTTGTCACCCTCCTTTGACCTAACTTTCCCCTTCAAGACTGAGGCGGATTTTATCAGTGGCATCAGGCATGAATCATAGCTTTTACCCAAATTCCCTTGGTTAGTCTATTTATTGAAAGACAGTCAGTATTATTTTGTGCAGGCACAGTTGTCACGGTCGCAGTAACTAAATGTATGCATAGAGTGCTTAGTAGTCAAGACAGAAATGTGGCATTTTAGGCCTAGGCCTGTATTGCTTCCAAATCCACCTTGATTGTATCTTTGAAAACAAACCGTACTGGCAAAATAGACTCTGAGCTTGTGAATAACCTTGTTCACACTCTCATAATGTACTTTGTTGACTCCTCTACCACGCTATTTCGTGCCAGCCACATTGGATTTAGCTGCGGGATAATGCTTTTGTCACTGTGTTTTATCTGTTCTCTCACTCAGGTACACTATGCCGCTATCCCTAATTACCCCCTCTGCATTTTACACTTGGCCCAGAATTCTTAATGCTTGATAACGGATTCAGTCGATTTGAAATTTACTTATAGAGGTGCTATCTATGTGACCTGCATCAGTGACTGACTGTCCCACAGGCTCTTGGGTGAAAGCTGTTAACTCTGTGATAACAACGACCTGAAGTGATAACCTTCCAGCAGTCTCGAGGACACACAGTTTGCTACATATGGGTTCTATTGCAGTCGCAGCATTTCTTATTCAACCTTGGGTCCTCTGCTTTGCTCTGATTCATTTAATGGGATCGAGAGGGAGGTTAATCGCTGTGTCCGCCATGGACTGTTTAAGTGCTAGCCGACTACTATATGGCATATTCAGATTTTAGGCTTTAAAAGGTGAATTTGAACACAAATGCTATAGGCACCATGGACTCCGTTTCTCTCTGGTTCAGGTTGTTGGAGAATTGTTTCCGCAGTTCTTGCTTTGATTAATTTACTTTATTAGGCTGACTACTGCCTTTGCAGATTTTCATTAAGATCAACAGAAAAGGCTCCAGACAAGATTCCACTTGTGAAAGGTTATTATCCCCAGAAGACATTGTTGATTAAGTGGAGAGGGAAAAAAAAATAGACACTCTTGGATAAAATAATTCTCTGCTGAATGATTTCTATTAGTTAGGTTTTTTTGTTTAGGACAGCCTTCAAAGAAATGTATGTAGAAGTCTCTAATCCATAAAATTTGATATGGAATATTTTTTTCTGATTTTTTTTCTTTACTGTATTGTGCCTGGAGTTGAATTTTGATCCCATTGCCACAGATGTTTATAGCATCTTGTTCAGCTTCAGCATATACTGAGAGATACCTTTTTTTGAGAGTAAAATGGCATCTAAACGATGTGAAAATGCAGGCAGGCAATGCATAAAAACGTCAACTGGAGAATGTCTGCAACCATCCAATTTTGTTGTCAGTCAAGCTACGAGCTCATAGTGTTGCCATGAAAACTTGGCTCTTTTTAGTCTAGTTGTTCAGCATATTATCTCTCTTAAGAAGTGGTAGACTATAGAGGTAGACTGTACTATACAATGGATATGGTGGGCGGATAGACCTATAAACAGAGAAGGAAGGAGTGTAGCATGTCGCCTTGGTTTCATATTTTATAGGAACACAGTTGTGTGAAGCTCTGTCAAGCCTAGTTTTAATCCTTTTCTCAACTCTGTTGTGTGATGTTGTGTTGTTATCTTAATGATAATCTGTGCCTGTATTTCTGCCCTAGGCATTTCTGTCAGGCTGGGTTGGTTTAGGAGCTGTGTCTTATCAAGAGCTATGTCATTAAATCAGCTTTTTCTACAGACAAATTTCACTGCCGTTATTCTTATCAACAGATCAGCACACTGTGATTTTCTATTCAGTAAAGAGCTTTGCAAATTCAATGATGTGTGGGTAAGAAAGACGAAATACAAAACAAACTTTCCATTGGAAAAAATTTATTTAACTTTCATTATTGTAATCATTAATAATCAAACAAATAAAATTGCTATGTTTTGCATTTGTCATATCATCGATGGCTTTAAGCTGTTTATATATTCTTTTACGTTATTGGGCCTACTTTGTGTATTTTTAAAGGTTACAGTAGAGAGCATGGAGGAATAGAGATGATAGTAGTATGATGCTGACAAATGATTTCATCCACAGGCTATAGATAGTTTACTGCAAGCAGAAATCTGGAACCTGTGCAATTCATGGCTTATTCTTTTGTTGATGTGAAATGGGATGTGAATCTGTTAAAGATTTTGTAGCACGACACGCGTCATCACAGTTTTCTGGACGTGAGAGACCATGTTGGACGTGCTGAGAGACACATCCCGTAAATGCTGTATGTACAGAGGCAAGCTTTTAGGTCCCAGTCAAACTGACCTCTGGAGGCTGGAATTGGTACTCAGTTCTTCGCAGAAAAGCACTGTTCTGTCTGAGTGAGTGTTCTGATTGTCTCAGCACTGTGCCTGAGTGGAGGGCAGTGCCAAATGAACTCCTTTGATTCATTCCTCTCCACTGTTAGACACCAGTTCAGCCTTTCAGCGAGGGGGGAGGACTGAACCTCCCTCCCCCAAACACACTCTCTTACAGTCAGGGAAACCGCTGTATGGCAGCGGACCAAGAGGTCTCTTGCATGCTGTTTGTGAGGCATCCATGCCCTCTTTCTCCTCCCACAATGCACTGAGGGTCTCCGGAGGTTGGTAGCCTGGTTCCTGGGGGTCCAGGGGATCTTTGGAAAGAAGGATACTGATGGAGGGCACGGTCCTGTGCACCGTCATCTCCGACGCCCCCCCTTCATGACTCTCCCACACTTCCTTCACCCCCTTGTACCGCAGTTTGGTCAGCTGGTGGAGAGAGCCCACTTTTCGTTTCATGATCTCAGCACAGGTGATAGTCTTGGTGACAGCGCGACCCGAACCGGTGAAGACGACCTGCCTAAGCCCGCCACCATTCACACCTCCCCCGCCTTTTTCTCCCTGCATGCGTGCCATGGCAAAGCCCATTAAGTTGCGGATCTTACTGCCCTCCTTCACACGCATCTCCAGCACCCCAGAAGCCAGTCCTGGGAAGGGGCAGGGGCTATCCTCCTCAGTTCGGCAGACCTTCTTGAACCCTCCCTGCCCTAGTTTGAGTGCAGGGGGAGGCGCTGGTAGTGGGGCTGGCTTTGAGAGGCTAGACACATTATTGACCACTGATGGCTGCCCAGCATTGCTGTAAGTTTGGCACTGGTAGGAAGGGCAGGTCCCTGGGGTTACCCCATCCTCCATCTGCATCTGTGTGTTCACCTCCAGTCCTGGGTGGGGCCTGACAGCATCTCTGGTCAGGTACTGGCTCTGGCCACTGACCATTCCACACCCCGTAAACATATCTCCTCTTCTCAGTGTTCCACTGTAATGTCAGTCCAGTCACACAGTCTTCCCACATGGAAAACAGCTCAGCATCATTTTCATATTTCTGTGACACTTTTCTCTCCCTCCAGTCAACAGCTGCAAAGTTTCAAGACTTCATATAAGAAATATTACCCGCTCCCCAAGAGCACTATCAATGGAGTCTTTAATGCTGCCTCTCAGAAAGAGCTGGAGAAATAAGATAAACGCCTGGCTGGTGAGTTAAGAGCACTGTCGGGACCATTCAAGATGTTCTTTAAAGAGCATCTCAATTTCATACTATAAATGACAATTTAGGAAGTGCTCTGGAGATGGATAAAAAAAAAAAAAAAACAACCTCTGCTAAATTATCCTCTTTCCTGGAATTGTATGGTGCTTTTATCCTTAATAACTGTAAAAGATATGGAGTACTTTGTTGATTCTTTTTCAACAAAACTTTTCAAAAGAGAAACTAAAATCGTAAAACAAGACCTTTTTCTTAGGGTTCTGGTCCAACGATGGTAATTTCGATCTGTCGATCCATGACGTCCTCAACTCTTATCTGGCCTCTTGGGATGGTCGAGTTGTAAAGTTCCACCCTCTGTTTTGGACCTCTGGATGAGGAACTCCAGCATGGGGAGGTCTGTGCCCCCACTCCCTCTGCTCGTCTTAGCCTCCTCTGCAGGGAAGGCCAGGGTTGCCTGCAGGTCTGAACCTGGGGCGTCCTCCCTGGAGCTCTGTGTCGTCTTCAGTGATGCTCTGGGAAGTCTGCTCTGTTCCCCACAAAGAGACGTAAGGGACAGGAGCTGCCTCACAAATGCTCACAGGAGGAGTGTCTGTATGGTTGAGGGGGA
>OMLB01006136.1:3199-16433 GCA_900302555.1 Myripristis jacobus
TGTTCATACAAGCTATATAGGCTTTGCAGAGCAGCCGCCATAATGTGCCAATATCAAAATAATTTGGCCTGTATGCCTGAACGAAATAACCTGAAGGCTGGTTTTCAAGGGGCCTTTCTTTTTTTTTCTTTTTTTTTTTTTGAAGTGGACTCCTGGTAGTAATTCCTTTTATCGTTTTCTGCTGTAATTATGAAACAGTGAAAAGGTCCGGCCCTGTCCTCAACATTTAAGCCGTCAATAAATTCATAAAAGGTGGCGGGCTGGGGCTTTTCCTTGTGCGTTTTCGGATAACTGGTGCGAGACGGCGGTGCCTCCGTAGGTCAGGGCTATAATGTGTCATAATCACTCATAATCATTGGATTACACCGGATTACTAACACACAACATCTGCAACCAGTGGGACCCCGTCTGCTCTCTGTGAAGGCGTGGGAGACCGCATAGGGAGAGTCAGGACAGTTGGAATTATAACCAGTTATTTTATAAATATTCTTAATTTGTGACCAAGTTACGAGTCCTTCTGCGCGAAACTTGGTTATATATGCAATTCTAAACTTATTAATGCAATTAATATCCTGCATAAATAAAACTGTTTTATGCGATCAACAGGATTTATCATAATTTCTCTTGGCGAATTATTTCAGCACAAATGTCAGCAAACAGAAACATAAAAACGTCCACAAAGATGACAGCTATAACAGACCAATTCTCCCCCATCAAAAGCCACCGGTGTGCTCACATATGGCAGGGTGAACCAGCCAACAGTCAGAGTCTGTCCATATTGCCAAACAAACACCTCAGGCCTTGTCCCATCTCATATTGCTTTATAACACTATATTGTGAGGGGCGAAATGCGGATCTGTTTTTTTAATATATATATTTTTGCATTTCCGTTTCGATTTTGTCGCGTCTGACCTCACAAATTAAAATTCCCAAAATGTCATTTTATTCCGTTATGAGATATACTGGATCACTTCAACAGGCAACTGTTTCTTGACCAAATGGCCCATGTTTAAATCAAATACTTATGGGCTAAAAGTTTGGCAATGATGCGCATACAATTTTGCCAGAATTACAGCATTACCCATATACTGAAATTTAATTATTTACGTAAACACACAGTAAAAAAGAGAAAAAACGATGCGTAAATGAATAATTTGCGGAGGCTAAAAATTGAGCAATGCCTCTGCAAGTAAATTAATATGCTGGTAATTCGTTTGTTAGAGTATAGTAATGTGATAGCGTAAAAAGCCACCTGCCGCATCCAAGCCCGTTGTGCATTTGTCTGGCCCTGAGACAAGTTAGTGGAAATGCGATTATCTGGTCACTTTGGGCGCCAGCTACATTGAATCTGACCGGTTAGCAGCTTCCAGAGACCTGACACTTTATCTGAAGTAGCCCATGGCCTTCCCCTGTCAGATCATTTAATGTGGCACCGGCAAGCACCAGGAACAAACAAGACCATGTAGCGTTTTACACAGCTCCATAGGTAGGCTACTCGCTGACAATAACCAACAGTGTCGCCTTACCTTTTTTTTTCACTTTTAAAAACAGGGGCGGTGTGCCGGTGTCGCGAATTGGATGTGCGTAATTACGCACCAGTTAGCGCAGGTAGAGAATTATCGCCCTAATCTTAGCATTTTTATTCTTCCTCCAAAACATCAAATAAATGTCACAGACTGATTGATAAATGTAGATGAAAATGTATTTTTTTTCTTCGTCGTTTGCCAGATCAGCATCAAGTGTCCGTTTGGAACATAAAAGAAACAGGAGAGTGATTGCTCCGTATTTAATTATAAATGATGTGCTGTATAGCCTTAAAGTACTGTGACAGTTAATGCTACCTTTTGGTTACTTCTTAAAATACATTTGATCAATAGTCTTATTTTACTTGTATAGGAGAAACATTTTCCTAATGGCCACAAATTATATAAATATATTAATCCCGTAGGCCGCATTCCTTTCTTGTCAAATACAGACTGCCAAAAGAGGTGACAAGCAGCAGAAGGAGGACAAATGAGGCGCAGTTTCCTTATGGACTGATAAATGGTAGCAGCGGCTTCAGTTCACAAGGTATATAGCCAAGTCTCTTTAATATCATAAGACCAAAACATTCAAACCCCCATATCCAATGTCTGGGACGCGCGTAACACTGACTGATGACTGACAAGATATTATTTAGTCAATATGACGTTTTGAACGTTCGTCACCAAAGAGCGCAAAGCATTTGGTCCTGGATGGTCCCCATAATGTGATTTAAAAAATAGATATGGCCATTTCATACATTTCGATCTCTCTCTCTCTTTTTTTTTTTTTTTTTGGCTCCTCGCTCTATATTATAAGGATAATACATCATTAGATCAAATATGAAATCAGACTACATGGAAGGTGCCATAACCCTGCCATATCTGACGTCCTTGGTTATGGGAAATCTTGGTTATTGTGCCAAAACTGGGCCTACCCCATTAACATTCAATCAGTCATTGTGGTGCCAGCCAATGAAAGGTGGAGAGAGATGAGGAGGATGGAGCTGCCAGACGGAGCGTTTTGACGCGCTGAGAGGAGGACAGAGCGTCACATCTCTCCAAACGCACATCAAACTTTCACCACAGCCTGTAGAGAGGAGCCAGTCCTCTGAATGAGGCCTGTTTAAGACATCGGGGACGCTCTGGATTCTGGACGAAAGACTTGGTTAACGATGGAGACACGACTGACGGTGACTTCAGGAGCAATTTGACCCTGAAGAACCACTGAAAACATCCCTCTCTCTTTCTCTTTCTTCGTCCCTTTTTTTGCAACAGAGCAACGGGGATGGAGCAAGCACCCAGCGCGCCGAGCCCTCCTCCCAAACCGACCCACCATGAACCCATCAGCTTCGGCATTGACCAGATCCTGGGAGCGGGTACGGAGCCGGAAAACGGGCGGACCGCTGGAAGACAAAGTGGAGCGGATTTAAGCAACGGGGACGGTTACTACAGTTTAGGAAGCCCGACCGGGGCCAGCGCTCCTTCTTACACCGCGCTGTCCATCTCTCTCTCCGGCATAGTGCCTCCGGTTGAGGCTTCAGGTTCATACGGGGAGAGTAGGAGTCTGGGCAGCCGGGGAGTGATCAGAGTCCCGGCCCACAGACCCGTGACAGCCCCGGGGCCCCCAGCCCCCGTCCAGAGCGCCGTTCCCGGCTTTGGAGGGCTGTGCTTCCCCTGGATAGGAAACAGGTTTGCCAAGGATAGAATATCAGGTAGGCCAGCTGCGAGGTCTAATGAGTTTATTCATTTCATTATTTGTGAAAAATTACCAGATGATCCTGAACAGAAAACCTATTTTAAAAAAGTAAACATGTATGCGTGGCAAATATTTGTAAAGGCTATAGCCTACTGCCAAATGAATTTACATTTATTAAATTAGCTTTTTATAAAAATATATATATATATATTTGCAGGCTGTATTACTTGATAGTTAAGGCTCATCGTGTTTTAGAATGGTTAGACATGTACAGCTTATACCTTGTGTCTGCCCAAATGAGTTCACTGCGCTTTAGGAGTTGAATATTAAAAATTGTATCTCTTAACGAGCTGTCATCAAACAGCATGCCGTGATTTAAACAGCCAAAACAGCAACAGCGTAGTCTGAATATAATTTGCTGGTGTAGTTCAAATTCAATTTTCAGTAAAGAATTACTCAGTGGAATTGAGGAGATTATATAAGTACAAAGTTAAACAATAATGTGTTTCCTTTAAAAAAAAAAAAAAAAAAAAGATAAACTAGAATTTTAAGTAAATCCATAAGAATAAAGTTGGTGTAAAAGATTTTATCACGAGGCCTGTAGTTTTGTTATGGACATTTATTAATGATTATTTTTGACATATATATGAAAAAGAAAAGATAAATAGGCCAACAGGCCTGCTGTCTTCTCAGTAATTAGTGCTGTGGGGAACTGAGAACATCGTAAAGATCCTAAGGCCCTGACAACTTTTATATTTATTTATTATTCTGTAATTTTATTGTTTGAAATCGTTGAGGTTTACGGCTCTTCTCTAACAATACTTTACAACCATTCGCCTTGTTCTCAAATGGCTAACACCGCCTAAATGGGCAATTGTTGACAAAGAGGGCAAATATCTGTGAGTTATGGCCTTGGATTTCCATAGAGAGTGGATAGTGAATTAGTTTGTTTTGAGCTGTAGGATCATCATCCAACTCACCGGCTCCTCTCTCGCTCTCTTTCTCTTCCCGAAAGCGGCTCTGGTACCGTTCGCCGTCACCCGGCGGATAGGTCACCCGTACCAGAACCGGACACCTCCCAAACGGAAAAAGCCCCGCACCTCCTTCTCCAGAGTGCAGATCTGCGAGCTGGAGAAGCGTTTCCACCGGCAGAAATACCTGGCCAGCGCCGAGCGGGCTGCCCTGGCCAAGAGCCTGAAGATGACAGACGCCCAGGTCAAAACCTGGTTCCAGAACCGCAGGACCAAGTGGAGGTTGTTCACATGGAACTTCTCATGTCCATCAAACTTTTCTTCGCTCACCTTTAGAATCACATTTCATTGCACTTTACACATCCACAAAAAAGTGCCACATTAGTTTTCAAGGTCCTGATCAAAAATCTAAATTTCACCTTTGTGCAGGTGACCTCTTGCATAATTTCCGGGGTAACTGTGGCAAAGTGGATATGCCAACACAATACGAATAAAGAGAATAAGAGTCCGTTCAAATTTATACTGAATTAGGGAAGAAAATTTTGCTTTGGCCAAACAGAAATAATACCTGCCACGGTGAGATAGAATAGACATATTTTATGTTGATTTTCGACTGGATGGAAGCAAATACGGCTTTTAGTCTAAACTCTATATTTCGCACCGTATGGAGCAAATACATCAGAAACCTCCAAAATATATCACCAAATTTATTAAATTGGCATTATTTATTTTATTTCATGCCTGGCATTAAAGTCTTTCTACCTCTACAGTTCTCTCTTCCTTGCTTCACACCTCTCCTCTTCATCCTCCTTTATTTCGAACATAAACAGCAAAATGTCAGTTTCTCAGTTTCACGTGTGCTTCTCATATTCTGCACTCCTTACCTGTCTTTTTTATCTCACGTAATGGTGCATATATATATAATTTTTTATTTTTATTTTCTTAATTTTCTTTGCTTCAGGAGACAGACAGCTGAGGAGAGGGAGGCGGAGCGCCAGCAGGCCAATCGGCTCATCCTGCAGCTGCAGCACTCCGCCCTTCAGAAGTCCCTCAGCGAATCAGCAGCCACGGATCCACTGTGCGCCCACAACTCCTCCCTGTACGCCCTGCAGAACCTCCAACCCTGGGCCGAGGACAGGGAATAGAGACCAGGCGCTAAATAGGCCTACACATCACACGGTGTCACGCTGTAATCAATGAGCAGCATCTATTATCCCGGAGAGGATAAATAAATTGAATTAGGCCCACATAGAGGACAGTATCCTTGGGACTTATTTTGAGCCATGCAATGGAAAAAAAGACTGAACAAAACAAACTGAAGGATGGTCCACAGGCTTTTGAGTGACTGGTGGTGAGACTGGAGCTGGGATGATGGTGAGTGATGCCTGTCTTGATTTACTGAAACTGAACCTGGACTAAATCCTGCCACTGCAAGACTTTTCAAATCCTGACAACGAGGCTCTTTCACTGACAGAGTCATGTCAAAAATGTCTTCACACGCCGTGATCGTCTTCTTATCTTCTGCTTGTACCTATTCTGTCTATTAGAATAAAAGGGGGATCCGGGAGACTGGGGATCATCATCCCATAAAGGTTGTGAAGGTGGCAGTTCAAATTCTGCACTGGTGTGACACTTATACTATACATGACTGTTTTGTGAAGGTGTGTCCTATCAACACAACCATCTTCTCACAGTTAGGCCTAAATCTATATCAATTTTTTGGGAAAGAAGACCAGCCAAAGTGAAAGTGAGACCAATTCCTGCACCAGTAATACAGCAGGTGGAAAAAAAAAAAAAACAGATGGAAATGTATTTTGAAGGGGCATTTTATAATGGTCTGCGGCTTAATCCTCTTTTAGGCCATATTTTTAGTATTTATAAATGGCCATACAGTAAATGTATATGGCCATTTATATATGCTGTGTATGTTCTCTGCCCTCTGCAACCACAATGCACCATTGCAACCCCTAATGTACATACAAAAGTGTGGTGCATCCACATTAAGCACAAAAATGAACTTAATGTTACATTTTCTCTAAACTATGGTAAGCAAGTCCGAAAAGCAGAATAGATGTGAGGATTAGTAGGGACAGAAATGGAGAAAATAAGAGTGAGGCTGTATGTTGGGTAATGAGGGGAGAAATGCATGTTCAGTAATGGTGATTAAGTTTCTTTTTCATATGCACATTACCATGTTTCATTTGTGGGCCACGGGATGGAGGCGCAAATGTACACCCTTTTTTTGTACTTGAGCTGTATAGTTATGTAAATAACAATATAAACTGTTCTTGTGAACCTTTTGCTTATGCTGTTTATGATGCTCCGTAAAAGTTGATTTTAAGGTTGAAAAACACTATAATTATAAGCTGTAACAGAGAAAAGACTGTGGAGCGGCAGAAGACAAAAAAACAAACAAAACAAACAAACAAAAAAACATAGCAACCATTGACTGTTTTTTGAAAAGTTTATTGATAAATATAATGATTTTATACAATATTTCAAGACACACATTATTTCATTCTGACAGTTTTTAATCTGTCCGTCTGTATGCCTGTCTACCTGTCTGTCTTCCTGTCTGTCAGTGAGTATGTATGGGTACATTTGAGCCGCAGCACACCTCAGCAACAAATTCAATGATATTTTTGGTAGCACAGTGAGAGGGCATGACAGTAAATCATTTATAAATCTGTGTTTTCGTGTCGCTCAATCTTCACGGTGATGGCTCTTGTTTGAAACATGGCTTCCGTTCCTTCAGAATCAGTGAAAAGGTCTTTTTTTTTTCTTACTTTCTCATCTTTCTTCATACTCTCTCATACTCTTTGCTGTCTCCCTCCTCTTCTCTAACCCTCTCTGTCTCTCCCTCACAGTGAAAGGTTGGTTATTGAGAGTCAATGTTTTCATCAGAGCTGGAAAAAAAAGGCAATGAAACTCTCTTTTCTCCGGCAGAAGCACCATCCTTCAGCCAATTCAGGAGTGTGCGTGTAGCTTGGTTGTCGATTAGATAGTGTCCACAAGAGGAAGCCACATGCAAGCATAAACGACACTTTAGAATAACTGTGGCAAACAGAAACTTCACAACAGGACACCGCACACATACACACCCACACACATGCACATCCCCGCTCAGCTCTATACACAACTATAAAATGGGCTCTTTTTTATTCTACTTTCTGTATGAAAGACTGCGTGTTGAGAAACAGACAGAATAATAATAGAGCGGTGTGAAACCTGACAGGGAGATGGACAGACGGCTAGAATCCGAGACGCACAGACAGATACGAGTGATTCCAGACGGCGAGTAGAAGCCACAAACACAACAGTAAGTATCTACAGTAGAGTCATCACAACATTAAAACACTGACTGACACCACTGGTACACACACACACAGTTGGAGTTACTGTAGCAGGGCTTTGGAGGGACTATCGCGAAGCTGGTCACAAGACTGAGGACTGCCTTACTGAGGTCAAATTCAGCTCTTTCAATCCTTACAGGCATTTATCTGAATGTGCTATTAGTATGAACTACATTTCTGAAAAGAGATGAGTTGGCTCTGCATGGCTACATCTGGACCTGGCTTCCCAAATCCTAAGTGTATTGCCGCCATGTTTTAAAGGGCACATATGCCAAAGATATGGTAGGTCTATGCGTTCCATGCTCTACAATATGAAAGTTCCTGTCGCTGACATAGGAAATTGTCATTAAAAGTGAATTCATCATGCTATCATTTAAGCTTATAATGCATAAATGATCATTTCCACTGGTTTCATGTAGAACATCACATTGCTAAGCTGCTTGTAGGAATCCCAGCCCTTTTTTATAACATGGTTAACATTACAAATTCCAGAAACGCTTTGAACGCGATGTGAGATGGCGATGGAGGTGGTATTGGTATTTACACAATGGCATGGAACACAGTAGATGCTGTCCAAGAAGACAGCAGCTCTAACAGCGACAACACAAGGAGATGGAGAGGGTTGGAGGCCGAGATAAAGGGTCACAGAAAGGTCAAAGAAAGGTCAAAAGATCCTTTGGGGGGTTGATTCTGAAAGACAAAGTCCCTAACTGAGCATCGTGATGGGTTGTTGCCATGAATTTGTTACAGCAAGATACCTCTACACAGCTTTGTGGCAACCTGTCGCCACCACAGCAATGAAAAGCCCCATGATTGCCTTCACGTGCAAGCTATCCTGTCCTCGTTCTCTCGCAGGTCCGGGTTCAACTCCCCTCCCTCTCCTCCTTGTTCTTGCCCCTTGTTCTTTCCTCTTCTCCCCCTCTGTGCTTTCGTCTATTGCACCGTCCCCCTCTTCTTTTATGATCTAGATGACATTTTCAAACAGCTGCAGAGACTTCATTATGTTTTCATCCTGTGTGAAGAGAGAGGACGGAGAGGAAAAGTGAGATGCAGACAGGGAAAGAAAAAGTCATCTGAAGGCTCGTGCAATACTCAAGCATTACCCAAGTTGCCACTAGGGGACGGTAAAAACCCGTAAAATGAGGTCAATGTGATAACAGTGCTGAGTAAGAGACAGTTATTTCTCTCTGCTGACATCCATATTGAAATAAGAGCAACGGTAGGACACCAATAACCACAATGACACCGAATGAGACTTGCAAAGAGGAGCGTTTAGCAAGAGAGCTGAGGGAACATGGCCTATGCTGAACATCAGTGCAATTTGATTACCTATGCCATAAACACAGTAAGAAAAAAAAAAGCTCAAGGGGTTTTCAAGATAATGTATTAGAAGACGGTTTGAAGACTGAGTACCTCTTGACAGGACAGGATGAATTCATCAAGAGTGACCACTCCGTCTCTGTTTTTGTCCATTTTCTGTGGAGATTTACACATTTGAAAATGGCATTTACTTAAAAGAAAAAGGACACAGATTATTATGGTAATGCAATCAATTCCAAACACAAAAGTTAATGCAATGCCAATACAAAGTTTGGGAGACATTTCAGGACTTTTTGGCAGTGTTCACAGTCTGATGGGAAAGGGGGACTGAAAATATTGTTGCACACCTAACACTGGCTTAAATGCCACTTTCCTTTTTGCTTCATTTACATGCAGCTAACGGAGCTGTTCTAGTGCCATATGTCTGCGACGAATGTCTTGCATCCTTGTTTGGTATCCTCAATGTCTGTGTCATGGCCTGCAAATATCTGCTGTGGATGTAAATAAATGATTCAGATGTGTTTACCTGGAAGAAGGCATCCACATGCTGTTTGGGTGCATCAGTTTTCAAGACAGGGTAGGTGTATTTCCCCATCATGTCATATATCGCTCTGACAATGTCTGTCATCTCCTGGAAAACAGTGCCAAATTATGTTTGGCACAGACAAAAAGACACAGGTCCAAGGATGAGACTTCAACACAGAAACACCAAGTGTATATTTCAATAGGAACCACAGACAAAATGAATGTAGACACGCACACCTCTTTGTTGATGTATCCATCTCTGTTGATGTCGTAGAGGTTGAAGGTCCACTGGAGCTTCTCTCTGACAGAGCCCCTCAGCAAGATGGACAGAGCTGTAACAAAGTCCTGAGAGAGAGAGAGAGAGAGAGAGAGAGAGAGATTGATTATAACTCAATGGCACATTGAAAAGCAGAGATGGAGTGGAAGAGAACATCTGATTCAGACCCCTTCGAGAATAACATTAAACAGGCAATGCATCAATCAAAGAAGAAAGGAGGTTCACAAACACAAATGAATGCCAAAGTCAAAATTAGCCAACTCATGTCCATCAACCTTGTCAGCTATGCATAATGTGGCTGAGTAATATGAATGTACAATTTGATCATAAATATTCATTGATGGCACCTCATGTTGGCAACACAAATCAGGCTTGATTATTTAGTCAGCATGCAGTTCTGGATGAAGTTGAGCTTCAGGGACAGTTAGGTTGTTATTTCCTCTTGAAAAATTAAAGCAGGGGCTGCAGCAACTTAGCAGCTCCCCATATTGCCCATGCCTTTGATCCCCTCTGAGCCCAGGTCTGTGTGAATGCAGTGTGCCTTGGAATAACTAATATGAAGAGCCATATCCTACACCGAATTGCTATTTTCATATCAATACATCAGCTTGACAGCTTTTAACAAGTCAGTGATATCTAGCCCATACAAAACAAAGACTTAGTATTATTCTTGAGTGCTATCTTCACCATCCACCAAGATCTGAGAGTTCATAAAAGTCAATAACTGTAATAAAATGGAGTTTTAGGGGCTACATTTTGTACAGTAATTCACTCTATCAGGGCTGGGAGAGTTTAGTTCCCCTTGTAGGGTAATAACATTGTCTGACCCTGGTGAGACCAACCAGATGATTGTTTTCACAGCAGCCATTTTGACATGAAATCTGATTCTGTGGAAATTCTGTTCCAGCGAGCCAGCATGAACAACACCAGGACTCTGACTCTGTTAGATCTCAATGGAGTGGAGCCTTCATTACAGACATTACTCACACCTGTATTTACCATGCCTCTTACCCTTTGCCTCTGCTGATATAACACTAGATTGGTAATTGATAATCTTCATTAAAATGGACTCACTACCATTTGTTGAGCCTAGCAGAGGCTCAACAAATTGGATCTGATTGGATCACTCCACTCTGATCCCCAGCAAAAACGCTCACATGACTCAGGACAAATCAACGGATATGCTTCTCTGCATTTAGAGGACTTTCGTTTGATGATGTTTTCTTCACCAAATGATGACACTAAAAAAACATACATACTTATTTTAGTTTAACATCCCTTCAAGAATGAATTTTGAGAGACTTGAGAGGGAGTGAATGTTTCAAACCTCAAACTTGATGGAGCCGTTGTGTGCTGTGTCAAACGCATTGAACAGGTAGTGTGCGTAGGTGCTGGCATCTGCGGGACAGGGAGCAAACTCTGATCAATACTTGCGCTAGAAACAATGCCAAGATACACACACACACACACAAGCATATGGGGAGTTTGCAGGAGGCAGAGAGAGGGATTGCCCCCCCTAGAGGCCTGAGCCAAAGTTGCATTTGAACTTATGGGGAAATAATAAAATCATTTATTTATTTACTCATTTTATTTCTAAAATTTGAATGTATCTATTTTTGTAAAACAACACATAGGCTGGCTACGTTAGTTAATATTTTTTGTTTCTTTTTCAATTAACATATATGCTTCCTGTTACCTAGACGACCAGCTGACTCGCACTGCTGCAGTTTCTGTGAACATTTGGGAAGTAAGTGACATAAATAATGGACATCTAACGTCTCATAAGTCGGGAAAAATATCAGATCCTGCTGCAGTGAGAGGTAATATTGTGTACATTTTTCCCATTTATTTTGTTTATAAATGCATCTCAGAATATCTGTTACCACTAGCTGCTGACTGCAAATGGTGGCAAAATATTGCTCTATATATATCTGCAAACCTATGTCACTAAGTTGTGTATAGGTAGACAAATATAACAAGTCATATGGGCATCACCGATGTGCACAAAGGTCAAACTCTGCCTGCACACACACATAGTCACACACGGTCACACACACTCTACCTCCATGTGGGAAGAATTGTGAGTATATCTGCTTGAAAGTTTCTTCATTTACAACCCCACTTGGACACTCCTGGAAACAGAGAGGGAAAGAGAGTGTCAGGGACGGACTGAAGGATGAACATTAAGTGATGGGCATTATATGATCATATTGGGAATATCAGTGGGAATATATGGGACAATGGGAGAACCCTGATATGCTTAGGCAGATATTTTCTGTTAGCAACATCTAGGGCCAATGCAAGGCTCATTATCCAAAAGCTGTGAATTTGAAACATGGTGAGCTAGTTTGCTGGTTGATAATAGATGATACTAACTTGAATAATTTACAATACTGCTTGTTTGCCAAAGGTGAAAGAGCGTATGAAGATAGATCTGTCCACCTTAGCAAACAGGTCAGATGGGTCAGGATTTTGCAACGTGAATTATCTCAGCTGTGAGCAGAATAAGAACTGCTACCACAGGTAAAGCATGATAAGCAATCTTACATGATTTTAGGCCAGGTCTGTCAACTTTGTGTGGGAGATTGGGACTACTTTTTATGTTTCCTTAAGAAGTACACACATGGGAGATGCAAGAGAGTGTCCAGCTAAAACTCACATAGAAGATGATTACATGGTTGTTCACTTGAAAGTTCCAGAAATAGGGCTTAAACCTAGCTATCTCCAGCATTGAGGCAATAATATATCATTTTTAAAAAATGAAAAAAGTATGAAAGTGTAGGCCGTATAATAAAGACCAATTGTATTTTTTTCCTTCACTTTCTTTGTTTTAATAAAGCACAAAACCTGACACAAGAATGACTTTAGTGTGGATGTCTTCATCACTTCAGACTAGTTGATCAACAGGCCAATCTCACAAAAACTTTCAGAAGTGTGTTGTTTTCCTTTAATGGCAGTTATAAGGTGCAGCAGGACGGTCACTTACATTCTTGAAGCCCCGGTAGAGCACTTGGAGCTCCCTCTTGCTGAAATTGGTTTGAGCTTCTAGCTGGTCGAGACCCTCTGGCCGATGGCACACCATGGTCATCTCCAAGTCATCGTCAACCTTGTCTGTGGACACACACACACAGAAAGAGATACAGAGAGAGAGAGAGAGAGAGAGAGAGAGAGAAAGAGAGAGAGAAATTAGTATTTTTATGAACTTGTACAACAAGAGTGTGAAAGAGCAAAGTAATGAGATGAATAGGGTGATGTAGAGCAGGAGGAGGTGAACATTCAGGAAATAGGGCACCCGGTGGCTTAGGGGACTGAAACTGACAATGTTGTGTGATCTATCAATATCAGGCAGAAATGAGGAGATATCCTCCCAAAAAGAGAGGGAGGGGAGCAGCATGGATGAGAGATCGAGGTGCAGACAGGTAGAGGTCAGTCTAATCACTCTACGTTCCTCCTCCTTGCACGCCCTATCATTAACAACTCATTACTTGCTAGAGGGGAGGGGAGAGAGGACAAACACACACACACACACACACACACACACACACACAGAGGGAGAGAGAGAGAGAGAG
>OMLB01006144.1:3761-13986 GCA_900302555.1 Myripristis jacobus
ACAGGAAAATGAATAAAAGAATATAAAGAAATAATCTGTTGGCTCTTGATTTTGATATATATATATATATATATATATATATATATATATATATATATATATATATTTATTTATTTATTTATTTATTTATTTGTGTTATTTTTGGGAGGAGTTGAGTTGTTGGAAGTTTTGCTAGAACATTATTCAATAACTTTTTTAAAATTTATTCAGGTTATGAATTAGCTTCTAATAATGTTTAAATAACTTTAGCAGCATGCCAATCGAATTAACTTTGTGCGTTAACTTTAACTTCTCCAGCCAAAACAGCCAGGTGCTAATTCATCAATTAGACTTTTGACTGGAAATTAATTGGTTATAGTTATTTCTAAGTAAAAATAAAGACATTTGCTGGTTGCACCTTCATAGACGCTGAGGTTTGCTTCTCTTGCTGATCACAAAATAAAACCTTTGGGGTTTTATGGCTGCTGCTCAGACTGAGGAAGCCACTTTAAGGCCTCGTTTGGGCTCTGCTGAAGAGATGAAATAATTAATTGATAACAGCATGTAAAACAAGTTAGTGAGAAACTAATAAAACTGAGGTTTCAGCCCTAAAACCAACAGGTGAATTAAACATCTCATGCCCTCATGGTAAATCAAGGCCTTGAAATCTATATTTCACTCTCCGGCAGCCTCTCTGGAGCTGTGGTGAAAAACAAAAATGATGTCATCCGTTCCAGGCGGTGGAGGTTTTATTTATTTTGGTGTGATCTGCGTTTCACCTCAAGGTTAATGGTTGCTGCTGCCGCTGCCTATAAGCAAAAGTAAGCATAAAACACAAACAAACAAAAAGGCATTTTAACTCCTGAGTTTGATGTGTCATGTGGCGTTCACAGGCCTCCGTCGGGGCTGTTTGTTTGTGTTGTCGGGGAGAGCTCCACTCATCTGTTTTTCCAGACGCAGCCCCGTGCTTCTCCACGTCGCCGGCTTGTACCCTCATCTATCACGTCCTGTGATGAATGATTCAGGCGAGCGTCGCTGGGCTGAAGGTGACTTCGCCTCGCAGCTTGGGCTCGTGCAGCTGTCTGTCATCTGGGGGAATCATTTTTCACTCCTTGTGCTGACAACAAAACAGAGTCAGCGGTATTTTTTCCCCCCCATTGTTATTTTGGCAACTTTTTTTTGTGCTGTTTAAACAAAACTCCACGGTGTTGTCGGAGCAGGATATTCCAGCTTTTTGCTCGTGTCAAAATAAAGCCTGTGTTTATCCTCTGATGCAAAGAAGTAGCCAAGCAAACAACACCTTTCTTGCAAATCCAACCCAAAATAGTAAATATATATTTAGACTACATGCTTTTATTTAACAGCCACACAACTATTGATCGGTAATTTCTCACGACTGCAGTGAGTGAAACTCCTCTGACTTTAAAAACTCACAAAGCACCAAACTGCTGTGGTAGCACAATGCCGATTTAACTAAGAGAACTGCTGAGTAAAATACTTGACTCGTGCATTGACTTCTGTGGTCTTCACACTGTCCTCATTTGTTCCTGGTCACAGGCTCAGATGTGGAAAGCCTGATGCACGGTGCATTCGAGTGCCTCTGGTCATAAATACCACGGAAACGGACGCTGTGGGGAAGTTACGGCTTTTGTCCTGTGGCCACATGCGAGATGCGCTGAACTGTTTTGCATTGCAGAATCAATATGAGGAGAAAAAGATGTGTTAACTTTGAAACGGCTGATTCTGTGCAAGATATATCGCTGAACGGGAGGACAGCTACAGATTCTGCCATGTTGTGAAGACTGGTGTGCCTGTTAATACCATTTTCACATCTGTACGTCTAGTGGTTTTAGGTTGATGTCTTGGAATTTAAAACAAAAAAGTAATTTGCACTGTATCTTCTTTCAACGGTGCACAGACCCCTGCGACTGGTGGAAGGATAAATGTGTTCATCAGTTAGAGCTCCACCATCTAACTTCTCCTGAAATTACTCGCATTTTTTAAAATAAAATATCCCAAGCCGTGTATTACAAATCCACATGATCCACTGTGTAAATAAGGTTCTTACACAAACAGTGGTGTTTGCTACTCATATGAGTGTAATAGATCTTCTGAGTTTGTCCCATCAGCCCCTTCCCTTTGTGTTTTTGGACTGTTCTACTGCAAAGTAGTTCCACCTGTTGGTGAGCCTGACGTCTGGAAAAGAGCATCGATAATGAGTCCCAAACAAATGTGTGTTGTTGTGCACACTTAAATCAAAATTTTCAGCTCCAGTGGTCTTGTTTGCTGTTGTTTGTCGGTGTTTTTTAATACCTGCACCAGCCCAACCCGCTAAAATACGTGTTAATTAACCAGCTGAACCTGACCTGACCTCTAAATTTAGTGATGTACCTGTCTTATGGCCATCATATTTGTACAATGCCTCTTAACTCAAACGGATAATGTCATCAGACAGGACAAGCTGCCCAAATCTCCCCCACGCATTACTTTTTGGCTCTCTTTGTGTGCAACCTTAACATTGCTTGTTTTTAACTTTTCTCTGAGTTTTGGCGGTGTAAATAAAAGCAACACCACTTAGGGGAGAACACTTGCAGGTGAAGTCTTAACACTCAAAACTAAAACAGATGCATTAACCAAAACCATAATAGCGCACTGATGATAAAGCTGCTTGCGTGGTGTGAGTCTAAAAGACGCATGCAGGAGAGAGAGAGGAGGCACAGAGGGCTCATTCACAGTCCTCAACCAGTGCTGACAATATTTAGCGCCAGCAACATCATTTTAAAAGAAAAAGTAAAGCACATAGACTGTGAGACAAAAAGGAGGTTAACTGTTCCTAGGGGAAACGGATGATAACTGATGTAAAGATTTAATTCCCAAAAACAAAACAGAACTTGTGTATTTACTCATAAATGAGCATCAGGGGGTATAACAATAAGGAAGATCAAAATTCTTGACAGATCTTAAAGGAAACTGAGTCATTTTCACTGTGAAATGAACACTGGGAGATGTTTGTTTTGTACTCTGCTAGAATACGTCAGGAAGCCAGGGCATGTTCACCTCTCCTCTGCTCTTCCTCTCTGGCGGTCGGTCCTGTGTGTTCTGTCTTGGCTTTTTTAATAAACTGCAACACCACTTGCTGCAGAGATGCAAAACGGCGGGACGCTCTGCTGCTGACGTGCGGGATGATGACTGTCGCTGCAGACGCTGGAGTGCATCCATCTCTCCCGGAGGCCTCGCCGCCGTCCCACCATGCATCATCCGTTTGGGAGCGGGGATGAAGCCGTCAGGGGACCACCCATTTGTTTCCCTGCTGATGGTTTTTTATGATCAGTGCAGCCCCCCACCTCCTCAACACACACACACACACACACCCAGGCATCCTCCAGTCCCCTACTGGACTTGAGACAGCCTTCCTCAGCAGCTTGGTGTGACTGCACAAGCTGTGGTTTGCATGTGAGTGGATGTGCATTTATATTTATGAATGGATGTATAGAATATGTGTGTAGATGTATAGAATATGTGTGTGCATGTATGAGTGTATGTATATGTGCATCTGTGCATGACAGCTTGTATATGTATGTGTGTGGGTTTTTGGCTGCATCAGTGAGTGAGTGTATGTGTGTGTGTGTGTATGTGCATGAGTGTATGTGTTTGTATGTCTATATTTCTGTGTATGAGTGTATATGTGTATCTGAGAGTGTGTGTGTTTATACTGTAAGGAGCATAAGCTTGTGTATTGATGTTTATGTTTGTTTGTGTGCAGTGTCAGTGTAAGTATGTGTCTGAATATGTGTGTAAGTCTTCCTATATGTCACGTGGCATGTGTGTGTGTGTGAGCGTGCATGTGTAGGTACAAGTGTGTGTGTGTGTGTCTCAGAGAGCTGTCAGCAGAGGAAAGATTGCATTTAAATGCAGGTCGCCACACAGCTGGCAGATCCAGGTTCTGTCTCTCTCCGCTGCTCTCTGCTTGGGATGGAAAGCCCTCCAACATGGCGTGCATATCAACTATCTCCTCCCTCCCGCCGCGTTCGGCGCCCAGCAGCTCCGAGGGACCCGGCAGGTGATGCTCTGAAGAGGCGGCTCCCTCGCTCTGATGTGTTTCAGAGGGAGTGGGCCGGATTTGTCAGTCCATCTGCATGCTGACAAAACTGACAAGGGCATCGAGGTAATTGAGCCGATGTTGCAATTTATGTGGCCATCAGCTCCTTATTTAATTCCTCTGCCTCTCTCATTAGACTTGGAAGCCGGTCCTTAATTATTTTCAGCACCGGCTAATTAAAAACGGAGGTATGGCGTGAATGAAAATAAATGAAAGGTGGGCATCGTCAGCTTGTGAATTCATGTTGATGTCTTCATGAGTTTTCCATTTCAGATGAGGAACTGAAGTAAATATTTACTGCAATACAAATATAAAAGGTGGTATATTTGCCAGCATACACAATGTGAGGATAACTGTTGGTGCTCCACTGATTTAGGACATCCTGCAGGCAGAGTCGTCCTCTGATTGTACGATTGAGGTTCTTTGTTGATGTAAAAATCTGTAAAACCTGACATGAAAATTTATTTTGTATGTACACTCTATTCTTTTGTTAAATGGCTGTTTAGTAAACATTTGTATGAATCGCTCTTTCATTTAAAGGGCCCCATCCACTCAGAAAAAGTGTCCCCTAAAATACCTGGCCTTATTATACTGACTTGTATCTGTGCAAAGTCACAAGAGAGGAGTTTGCAATCTTCTACTGAAAGTGGAGGTGTTTTTGTCAACAAGACCAAGTGGAAACTGCTGCTTCACATGAACAATAATACCTTAACTATGAGATTCACTAAAAAAAATGTTTGTTCATGGTTAGATTATCAAATATGGCACAATTTTCATGACAGTCGTGGGACGTCCTGTGAACAGAGCTCTGGGTATGAGTCAGTGTGTGTGAGCAGGCAAGGGTTTTGGGTGTGGCCTTTTTGCATATTCATACATCTGGACAAGATTTAGAATTGCATTTAAGGCACTAAAGGATGTTTTTTCATTAAAAAAAACTTCTATATGTGTAATACTGATGAACAGAGATTATTTTTAGGGGCCTCATAAATGACTGGAGAGGGACTTTAAAGGTTATAATCTGTGCCATAATTGGGTCACCCTGCCTTTAGGAGCTTAGCCTGCAGAAATGTCTTTAGTTTGGGTGTCAGTGGAGAGTCTTAGTGTCCGTGATGTCCAAATGGTTATTCAGTGGCTTTTCCATCTTGGCAAGAAAGGAATTCTGGGGGCAAACACTGAATATGAGTCAATTTTTGGCATAAAAACTGAAAAATTCACAGATAATGAACAAAATATCAGCTGTTGGCAGCTTCAACTTAAAAATTTTTGGCATCAGTATCAGCCGTCAGAGCCCATAGTATCTATTCCCTCTGCTGTAAGGCTGTGGTGAGCGCCTCCTGGAGAAATCTGGCTCAGATGTGACAGTAAAGACGAGGTGGGTTGATATTCTTGATCATTTTTAACAGCGAGGTTGTGAGCTTAGATTTGAGAGAGCTTCACTGCACCCAGACTGCAGACATACTTCATCCCTGCTCCCACAACGCATAAATCCAACATCAACTGACACTTTTAAATCCCTTTTTATGTGATATTCACATGTGTAAAGAATAATCCGCTGAGCAGTATCTCCAGGATCTCATCTCCACAGCGGTGCCTTAATCCAGTCCGCCGTTCGCAACAAAAGCTTTTCGCTTCGGCCTCCCAATTAGGCAGCTTAGCTGGCTTGTGGAGAACAAATTACCATCCCTGCTCTGAACGAGCTTTTAATTTCTGATTGTTGCAGGGAGATGCCGCGTGCAGAATGGGGTTCGCTGGTGCAGAAACCTCACAGATTGAGATTTGCTGTGTTTAACACATAAATAATTGAGCTTGTTTACCAATTAGTTTGTTTATTTTATCCCCCAGTCGCCTCAACTAATTGTTTATCATGCAATGTTTCGACCCTGGAGCCAAGTTAGCTGCCTGATTGTGCATTTTCTAGAAACCACTACCATTGAGTAATTTATTATCGAGCAATTTGGCCACATTGGGGCGAAGCACTTTGGGGCAAAGCACTGTCAACTGCAAGGTCAAAGCCATTGCGGCTCACCAAAGGTGTGTGTACAGAGGCTATTATTATTCCTGAGGCTGGAACGGCAGGGATGGATCCCATTTTCCTCCACATGTTAGTGATTTACCGTCTCTCCGTGGTCAGACCAGTAATCATTTGAGCAGATGGCAGCTGTGAGCTTTTTAACTATATTCCACAGCCTGCTCTCGTATGAAGCCCAGTATTCAAGTGCAGATCACCATTTGCCCCAGCTGCCATTACTGCTGATTTGGACTGCAGTAAGAGTCTCCTTGTCCTCTGCAGTGTGTCTGAGCTGCTTCAACACGCAGGGCAACTCTCTTTTTAAGGCTGCTTTTGTGAACAGCGGGACACCAAGGAGCTTTGATCTCCCTCATGGGCAGTATCATGCTTTGTTAAAGCTTGTGTAGGTGGCTATTTTCTGCCTAATTTTGACAAATCACTGTTATACACACCGGGTCTGAACCAAACTAAATGCACCACGGCCGTCTGTGCTGCTCCTGAGGCTGTAATCTCACTTGTTTAAACCTGTTCGGCTTGAATCAGATATCCACCCTTATGCAACGAAAATATATTTCTCAGAATATGAACTGACAATATATTATGTGCACATTAATATATTGTAAAACATACATAATAATATATTTCAATAATACATTATATAATATATATTTTGTATATATATTGTTGAAGTAATATATTTCCAATATTGAAAAATACTGCAATTATTGCAGTTTTCATATATTGAATAAATAAATATGTTTTTTTAAAATATACTGTATAATATGTTCATTCATATGTTGTCACTCTTACCCAGGCAGGGAGTTGAACCCTGGTGTCCTGTGCCATTGGGGCTTGTGTGGCCTGGGGCAGAAATGAGGCTCTATACCCTTAAGGAAAGAAATATATCCATATATTGTATTTCAATGTATGGAATAATACATAAGTAATTGCGCATTTCAGATATTGCAATATATAGCATATGAATATATATATGTGTTTATATCCCGTAATATATGTCATTTTATATTTATAAATATCCTCCATAATGTATTTAGATTTATATGTAATGAATACTTGGTACATATATTTAAACATACATGATCTATGACTTTCCAATTATATGGGAACATGTATTGGAAATATATGTACAGATAAATGCCATGCATGGTCCATGCATATGTCATGGTTGTTTATTGGAAAATATGTTAAAAAAACATCCCAATATATTTTTATATATGTTGCAATATATATACATATATGGTATATGCATATATTGCAGTATAGTTGAACATATAAAGACAAACTATTACATGTAAAAATATAGTGCCGTTTTTGGTCTTGATTGCAATATATATATTTTTTTATATGTATCAGTATATAGACATGTATGGTCTATGCATATATTTAAATATATTGGAAAATATAAAGACTAGTTCCCATATATGGACATGTATTATCTAATAGATCACATGATATTTTCCAATATACTGCAATGTATTTTTGTTTTGTAAGCGCAGTCACCTCAAGGAAGTGTCACTGCCACACCGACATTCACGTGATGTGCACATGAGACGTGCACTGCTGCCTTGCATGGCCATGGTCTCTGGTCATGCTGCCTTCCTGTTCACCCACTGCATCGGCATCGGAGCCACGTGCACGAGCGTGCATGAGGGTGGGCGGGACTTGGACGAGGTACTAAATCTCAGGTGGGTGCTGTTTGAATTCCCCTCCTCCCTGGCTAAGCTGACGGCCAGCAGCAAGTTTTCGTTTCTTAGGATGTAGGAAATACATCATATGTAAGAAAAATGTAACATCAGCAGAAAACAGGCCAGTGGCGCGTCGCTCTTCCTCCTCCTCCTCTCCCTCAGTGCTCGCCAGCGGGTGAAATCCAACCCCAGATTCACTCTCGTTGTGGAACAAGCTTTGTCGTTTCTCCTCACTAGATTTCCTTTTTTCCTGTGGTCTGCGATTTTTGCAGCTTCCTATTGAATGTCGTGCTATCGATCTAGCACCGTGCTGCGCTGTGATTGGCTGGGAGCTACACACCTGCTGCCCAAAGGCCGATGCACAGAAGAGTCCCGAGCTCAGCAAAACAAGAAAATCAGGCAGAGGGCAGGGTCTCTGCAGACACACACACCAACACACACTGCTAGTGGCTCAGGCTTACTTTTGTCTATACGTTGTTTGTTTTTTTTTGAGGAAAATCCATTTCATCGTGCCTCTAACAAATGAACATGAGTGATGAAGGTTGGACGGGGGCGATGAAGAGGCTGCTACAGTGACACTGCGCCCTGTCCTGTCCGCTGCGGATCCTCTCCCAGCCAGCAGAGGATTTTCTGCTGATGCCTCCAGTGTATCAGCAGCAGAGCTGTGGGCTTTGACGTCACGCTGGTTGTGTGCAACTCTTGGGATGTACGCTTATGGAAACACTCTGCCTCAATGGGCCCTTGTTGTAAAATAGCCCGGAGGTAGCCATGATAGCTTTATCAAGGCCTTTTCTTTTCTTTTCTTTTTTTTTTTTTTTTTTTTTATATGCTATGACACAAGCACAAGCCTGTTTCCAAGTCCAGTTTGACTCACTGTAGCTGTTAACATGGCTACAGAATGATGTTTTATCTAAAGTAGGAATACATTTCCTAAAATTTAATTAGAGTAATATGAGCATAAATCAAACACTGCCTTCAAAGCCTACAGTGATTTTTTTCCCCCTCTTTGCCTCCGCTTCTTTTGTCTTTTTCAACACAGATAGACTGAAAACAAGCTGTGCTGTGTGCCCATGTGTGTGCCAAGGCGTGTGTGCATGTGTGTGTGTGCTCAGAGACAATAATTATCTGTGATACATTATGGATTATTTATTAGATTGTCTGTCCCTACTGACTTGGCATAGTTTAACAACCAGTGAGAGTTTGGCATTTGGACAGAAGAATGGAAACAGAATACTAAAAATAAATGTGCTGAATAAAAATGAAGAGTGCCGTTGCAGCAGTGGATTGGAGGGGGTTTCGTGTGAGAAAGGGTCCGGACATAGAAATGACCGTTTCAGAAACTGAGATGAACTGATTGGCCCCGGGCTCATTCTCCTATCCGCTGAAATCGTACTGGATTATTCAGGAAGTTTCCCCTCCTATTTTCCCTTTAGCTCATGACAGGTTTGGCTCTTGAGTGTCACACATTATATAATGTATGTAATGTATGTAATATGGAATTAAATGATTTTATAACAATATCAATAACTGCAGTGCATCTCTGTTGTAATACAATTTTTCCCACAATGGCTAAAGAGTAATTTATGCTAAACTGTGACATATGGGCAGGTTATCAGATGTCTGCAGTGCACAGATATACAGGTTTACAGATTTAACAGATTGTTTTCCTGGATTACAGAGCATACAGGAGCTCGGTCAAAAACAAACAAACAGTGTGCTAATTTCAGAGAGAGCCTTCTTGTCTACCCGCAAAAAAACAAGATGATTCATCTTGAAGGGGTTTATCCTTCTGATAAAATGTTCCTAAATCTCCCAGGCGTTATTTACTTTGTTGCCACTTGCCAAAAGTGTCCCAACTGTAGCCATTCAGCTCCGCTCAATTACGGCGCACTGTTCTCTTCCAAAAGACTGACAGCGCTGACAGCTTATTGGTTGATTTCCCCCTGACATCTCTGAGGATTCGGCTTAATTATAACCTCTTTTGATCTGCAAACTCCGGCACAGTCTGGCTCTCTGTGCTGTCTCGGTGGAGGGGGAAGCTGTCCATCTCCCCTGCCCACGTTTTGACACTCCTGGCAATTTGCAATTCTGATTGAAAGGAGGGCAGTCTGCTGCGGTGCTCTGGCTTCTGCCCTCCCGCCCCTCCTCCTCGTCTCTCTGCAACAACCCACCTCCCTCCATCTCTGTCAGGGTGTTTTCCCTCAGAGTTTGGGGGCTCTCACCTTTCCCCGTGCCCTGCCGTTCTTCCTGAGACATGTTAGCGGCGCTGGCGCGTGAAATTGTGAAATCGCTAATGACATTTTCTTTGCATAATGGCCTCCCTCGAAATGGTGCTTACAGCTGCTGGTGCTTTGATTGAGGACTGAAGTGTGTGTGTATGTCTGTGTGTGTGTGTGTGTGTGTGTGTGTGTGTGTGTGTGTGTGTGTGTGTGT
>OMLB01006145.1:7123-17318 GCA_900302555.1 Myripristis jacobus
TGCCAGCAGGAGCCGCCATTTTTACATGGGGAGGAATCACACCAGCGGACAAGATTCTGCCAGGGAAACAAAGAGGGTACGTTTCTTATTGAACTGTACATATAAGGCCACACAGATAACATTCACACTTTTTAATTACACAATTAATTTCACTAAAGACGAAATCTGTCCTGTCCCTTTCACGTACCTGGCAATTGACTCCGGTGTAGCCATGAGGACAGGTGCACTTGTAGGTCCCGTAGCTATCTAGGCAAGTGCCACCATTGATACATGGTTTGGAGTCACACTCGTTGATGTCATGTTGGCAGTAGCTCCCGGTGAAACCAGGTAAACACAGGCAGGTGAAGGCGTTGATGCCATCCACACAAGTGCCACCATTGAAGCAAGAGCTGAAGAAACACAAGGTGACAATACAGACAAAAGACTGAATGTTAATCCACTAATGGCATGCTTAGGCATCAATTATTAGGCATACAGAATTTAAAGTGGTAGCTAATATCCATCCTGCCGAGTTTCATCTCATGTCAGCACTTTTTCTGACGTGGTGAAGTACCTTTCAGTGCAGTCGTTGGTGTTGATCTCACAGTTGATGCCGCTGAAGCCAGGTGGGCAGGTGCAGGTGTAGCTGTTGACACAGTCAGTGCAGTTGGCCCCATTTTTACAGGGGTTGCTCTCACACTCATTGATGTCCTGCTCGCACCTTCCCCCGCGAAACCCTGGCAGACAGGTGCACACAAAGTTGTTGATGCCATCTCTGCACAGTCCACCGTTACTGCAGGGATCTGGAAAAAGAGAGAGAGAGCACATGAGATTAGACGGTGAATCAAAGTTGAAGGGCAGTGTTGACAAGATGAGAACTCGTGAAGATCTCCCCCTTACTTGGTTTGCAGTCATCAATGTCTGTCTCACACTTCTGGCCCGTGTAACCTGGCTGGCATTTGCACTGGTAGCTGCCCACGGTGTTATGGCAGGTGGCACCATTGCGGCATGGGTTCTTCACACATTCGTTGATATCTATCTCACAGGTTTGACCTTGAAGGAAAGTGGAAAAACAAGGACAAGACAATCAGATTATTAGATTGATGTGTTAAATAGACAGATAAATAGATGTGTTCCATAGCTAGATAGATTGCTAGATAGGTACCTTGCCATCCTTGGGGGCAGATGCAGGAGAAGCTCTGATAGTCTTCATACTCCTTACAAACTCCACCGTTTTTACAAGGCCTGGGGCTGCAGGGGGCCAGCAGGGTTTCACAGTTTTCACCTGGAGGTTGAAACAGAGCAGACAAACAACGTCAGCTTGAAACACAGTAATTTCACTTTTGTTTCAGCTTTCACTGCACTGATTGTGTAATCACTCAAAACACTCTTATAAGAGTGTGACTCAGCACTGAGTTCTTATTTCCCCATCAACCCAATTCCCTCTGAAAGATTCCATTTTGAAAGGTGACATCAAGTTTTTAAAGCCCAGCTTCCATTCCACTTCCTTATCCGTTTCCACGACAACCTGGCCAATCAGGAAGTGCCTTCCTGTTTCCTGCTATTGTGTGATTACAGACAGGAAACAGGACACGGCTGAGCAGGGAATAGAGCTAGGAGCAGACTCCAGTTCCCAGCCTTATATTAGCCACCACAGCATGTTATTCCAAAACACACACGCTGTTATCCCTGCAAAGCAGACAGGCGGATCTTTCCACAAAGAGATGACAAAAAACACACGTTTGTGGCCATTAGGTGGTCTGTTATTTCTAAAATAACATAAAATGTATTTTTCCTTTTGGAAGATTCTGCCTTTACATCGTTTAGACCCGGTGAAAACGCACGTATTAACAGATGTTTACAAGTAAAGATATGAAAAAAGGAATAATTTGATCCTTTGAACTACCATGGAGATTTCTATACAGCAGGACAGTCAAGCAGTTAGATATCATACCAGTGTAGGGCAGTAAACAGTTGCACTTGTATCCAGCCACATCATCAATGCAGGTGCCTTGGTTGAGGCAGGGGTTGGATGCACACTCGTTAATGTTAGTTTGGCAGTTAGGTCCTACAGTGTCGGGATAGAAAACACACTTTAGTTAGATACGGCCCAACGGAACCCACACTGAATCGTGATGAGATGAGAAACAGGGAAAAGAGAAATGTGGAATGCAGGGAGTGACAAAAACAAACATCAGGAGGGTGGGGATACTGACCACTGAAGCCGGCTCTGCAGGTACAGTGGTATCCGCTGGTCATGTCCTTGCAGGTTCCTCCATTCATACATGGATTGGACTCACACTCGTTGTTGTTGATGTCACAGTTTGGGCCACTCCAGCCAGAGTCGCAGAAACATTTGTAGCTTCAACACAAATTAAAACAACTGGTCAGTGGTGCATTTGTTTGCTTATTTGCTATCCATCCCACTTCTGGGAGCTCGTTTGTGCCTTCAAAATGAATCTGTGCTCACCCATTGATGAGATCATGGCATCGGCCATGGATGCACGGGTTGCTGCCACACTCATCGACCTGTGACAAACAGGTGGCGTCATTGTAGCCCTCTGGGCAAAGACAGGTGAAGCTGTTGATGCCGTCGATGCAGGTACCCCCATTGTGACAGGGGTTGATGGCACACTCGTCAATATTGATGTTGCACATTGCTCCTGAAAGACAACATGATCCACTGTCAGAACAGTTTGGTATCCATCTGCTGAATATGCCTCTCTGAACTTTTGAGATAACCCCTTTGGATAAGCGTATGCTGTGATGATTATCCACCATTGTAAATACCCTGCAGCTGGACACTTTGTTCTGTGGTGCTTTTGCTCCAACATATTTATAAGCAGCTAGCTGAGGTGCTGTGGGGGACTTTTGGACAATAGACAGAGCCAACACTAAAGAGTCCCTTAAGAGGCAGAGGCCTGGCCTGCCTGCCCCTGGTGGCTGTATACCCTCTCCTCCATTGATTGAATATGGGCCAGGTGAATAGGCAGAAGGAGCGTTTCAGCTGGATCTGGGGGGAGGTGCTGCTGCGAGAAGGGGGAGGGGGCTGCTACATCCTCCACTCACACACACACCACCCCCATTCCAGGGAGAACTAACCTCACCCAGGCCTGTTTAGAGGGACAGAAGGCCAAACCCCATTTCACACACGGCCGAGTAACAATTAACCCCCCTCTGATCCCCCCATTCACCTCCCTCCTCTGCTACTCTTCATCAATCAGAAAGGGGAGGGCCCAACTGCCTACTCTGCAATTACAATAGTCCTCTGTCCCCCTGTGTCTGAGTCCTGCCGTGCCCTCTACACACACCCCGTCAGCACAAAAAGATGGAGAAGAGGAAGAGGAGGAGGGATACACAGCAGCCTACACACACTCACACACACACACTTGTTACTCCCTGCCCCCTCCTTAGTATAATCACACACGCTCTCACAGCCACTGCCAGTCAGAACCGGCTCTACTGGGCCATGAAAGGGGATCCTCATGGGAATAGGCAGATAGGACTGGTACACTGGCAGTGTTTTGGTTCAAACAGTATTAACTATATTTTATATTTTGTTCTGTTACAGGTGGATGTGTGTCAGCGAAGTAACTGAAAAGATACTTTAAGAAATTTGAGTTTTGTCATGCACTGACAAACAAATAAACACCAGATATGTTTAAAGCTCAGGCTCCTTCCCTTTTAAAATATCACCTTACACACTCTTTCAAGAGTCAGCGTCATAGAGTCTTTTCAAATGGCAAACACAGTTAGTGCCTGTGTTTTTGTATGTGTGTAATTGTGTGTGTGTGTGTGTATGTATCAGGTTTGGGACTCACACAGGCACTCCCACACAGGCAATCTGACACCTTTGTTCTGCAGGACTGGACCCGCCAGCCACCTGTCCTACCTGCCCCTCCCCGTGCTCAGGGGACCGTCCCCTGCACCTGTAAACCCCACCCAGCACTCACCTGTGTAGCCTGGCTCGCATGCACATTCGTAGCCGTTGATTTTGTCAATGCATTTCCCATAGTCGCAGGGCTTGCTCTTGCAGTCGTCAAGGTTTACCTCGCAGTTGAAACCTGTGAGTTGGAACAGAAGTAAGTAAAGAACACGAGGGAAACCCGGCTATTTTACACTGCAGCGATCACAAAGAGTTGGACGGTGCAGTTGAGGTTTGAACATTTCGGACCTGCGGTGCCTTTGGGACAGGCACAGATATATGTGTTCTCTCTGTCCTGACAAGTGCCTCCATTCTTGCAGGGCTGGCTCAGACACTCATTGATGTTGGTCTCACACAGCCGGCCGGTGTAACCAGGGCGGCAGTAGCATGTGAAGGAGGCCAGGCCATCCTTACAGGTGCCGTAGTGGCAGGGGTCAGAGTAGCACTCATTGATGTCAGTCTCACAGTGTTGCCCTGTGTAACCTGCAAAGGGAGAGAGAGCAACCACTTATGAGAACAATGACAATGTCCTATGAGCATTGTGAAAGGAGCAATGAGAATCTTATTTGTGTTACCAACCATTGAAAAAAAGCAATAAACTGTATCAATGACATTAGTAAAAATAAATAAATCAGTGATTTGGTGTACCTTCCGCGCATTCACAGGTGTACTTGTTAGGACCATCGGTGCATTTGGCTCCATTCTTGCAGGGTGTGCTGGCACATTCATCAATGTCCACTTGACACAGACTCCCTGAAAAACCTGAGGATGAATCAGGAAGGCAAATTAATATTTTTTTCTTTTTTATGTTCCTTTTTTGGCAAAGTCAAGTGGCCATGCATGCACCAGTGACTAGACAAAAATGAATCCCAATGGTTTCCAGTCTCCAGGAAAATAATCAAGCTCATCATGTGCTCTACATATATGGCTACAGTGAGCATAATAACACAATGTGGGAAAGAAAATCTCATTTGCATCTCAAGTAAGCCTGGGGGACACTGAAGGTCATAACGCACTATTTTGTCACCCTTCCTCCATCCCCCCATCCTAAGCTCTTCCCATGCAGTGAAACTTTTCTTTCAAACCACAACACAATTGCCTCCGCCTCGCCACCCATGCCCCAATCCCTGCCCCCATTTTTTGGCGCTAAGCTCTTACACAAACTGTCATGCCCGCCAAATATGCTAATGTTTTCTGCAAGTCCATTATTACTGCCTTTCTCCGAATCATTAGAGAAGGCTACAGTGCGACTACTGAAACTAGAAAATCATTAACATTCAATCTGTGAACAATATGCTACACTCACTGACGGATGAGTTAATGTTTCACTCTCTTATGCTCTACTCTCTCGCTTTTAGACCCCTGAGCATTTGACCCAAAAGCATCAAAGAACTCTTCAATGAATGAATGAATGAATATAGAACTTTCTTCATTCCATCATATTTCCCATACCCTCTCGTATTCTTACCTTTCGGACACTCGCAGTGGAAGGAGTTAACCTTGTCAACGCACTTGCCGTTGTTAAAGCAAGGCATGCTGGCACACTCATCTATGTTGATGTGGCAGAACACACCCTCATATCCTGAAATCCCATAGACACAGAAGGATAAAATGGGGATTAGTCAATGCATTTTCCTTTTCCTTTCTTTGCCACTGTCCAGTCTGTAACAGCCTATTATAAGAGTAGGAATCAAATACAGGGTTACAAAACTGTTTAGTGTGTTCTTGTCAAGAGAGAGACAATAAAAACTTTGCGGAAAAAAGTCTGGACAGCGTCTGGCTGGGTGACATAGAAACTGGTTATGCTCAAATTCATTCCACCTATACCCATATATCACAACAGTTCAATGGTCTCACCTGGCATACAGATGCAGTGGAACCCTCCAATCTGATCCAGGCAGGTGGCGTCATTGTGGCAAGGATTAGACATGCACTCATTGACATCCATCTCGCAGCGAGGGCCCTCATAACCTTGGAGACACTTACACTGGAAGGAGCCTTTGGTGTTCAGGCAGCGACCGCCATGTTCGCAAGGGTTGGCACCTAAAACATAGAAACGCAAGGTAGGTCATATATCTTTGTCTTACACTTTGTCTAACACTTTGCAAGGAGAAAGTTGGTTGTGTCTTGATTGCTTACCCAGGGAGCACTCATCAATATCAAGGTTGCAGGCTGACCCCGTGTAACCTGGGGGACAGGTGCAGATAGCCTTGCCGTTGACTGGGTTGGTGTCACAGTTGGAGCCCTTTTGACATGGGTTGCTGATGCAGGCGTCGTCGAGGTGGCACAGCAAACCTGAATACACCGCAGGAGAAACATTTTGTCAAAATTAGTAACGTCATTAAGATCCTCCTCTGTGTGTGTGTGTGTGTGTATGTGCGTGTGGTGTTCTAGCTGGAGGGGTCAGGGGTTGTCGCACCTGTGCGCCCATGTGGGCACTCGCAGAAGAAGGAGGCCACGCGGTCATGGCAAGTGGCACCATGGTAGCAAGCCGCACTGGCACAGTCGTCGATGTTCTCGCTGCAGTCATCGCCCGTCCACCCGTTGACGCAGACGCAGTGATAACTGCCGTGGGTGTCGTGGCATGTCCCTCCATTCTGACACGCATTGGGCATCAGCTCGCACTCATCCACATTCTCTGTGCAGTACTGGCCTGAAAGGGCGAGAAAAAGAGGCTTTCTTAGTGTGTGTGGAAATTTAAAAAGGGCTTTCAGTTTTTGTTATATTTTATTTAGCCTGTAAAATAAATTGAATGAAACATGCAATATTTAGGTCACCTGTGTAATGAGGCGGGCACTGGCAATTGTAGGTGTTCACGCCATCCACACAGACACCTCCATTCTTACAATTGTGGCCCAGACAGTCATCGATGTTATGCTCACAGTTTTGACCGGTGAAACCTGATGAACAGGGAAGAGAGAAGACAAGTTCTCAAATAAAGGGGAAAAACAGACAAAGAAAATTAATCTGACAACATTTAATTTTTAGCTAATAATTACATCCGCCTTTCCTTTTGTTATCTCTATGTGCTCAAAGTGAGAGATAAGCTCCATGTATTCCCGTGGCAGCTTGTTTGAATGCCCGGTAAGTGACAGTTCTGCCTGTATCCGTTCTCAACATCAAAGGATTGATTTGGTTTACAGCCATCATCGTCTGATTAACTATCAACCCACAGCTCTGCAGGTGTCCATGCAGCGTCACCACCTATCCGCATTCCAGCATGGACACCCACGACACTCGCACGACATTGGTTAAACTTTAACATACAACACAATATCCCTCATTCATCTGCATATCCAAACAACCGCCTCTTAACTATTCATAAACACACAATCGGTCTATAAAGCCGCTGAAAGGAAGAAATAATGACCAGACATTGCTCCCTGCAGAAACAATCTGGTGAGCAGCTGTATTAATAGAAGAGTGATTAATGCGATGTGGTTTGGCCTGAGTGGGAAAGAAGATCTCAGCAGCTGCACACCCAACACTAACAGCACTAACCACAATTACCCAAGATTAACCAGAGTTTTACACAACGCCACAACGGCTTTGGCTGCCAATGCACTAAAGATGCCAAACAGACAAGTCACATTTGGCAAGAACACAAGAGGAGATGTTTGCGCCCATGTATGTGTGTGTGTGTGTGTATCCGCACGAATAGGTCAGGTGTGTGTTTCCGTATCTGTGTGTCTACGTGTACGTGTGTGTGCCTGAAAGTAGGGGGGCTCACTGGTAAATTATCAGAAGGAAATGTCTGTGTGACTGCATCCTGCCAGTGGAGGCTGGCAGCGAGAGAGAGGAGGGGGAGCAACCACAGGATACTCTCTCCACTCAATCTGATCTTACTACAATAACAGCCTGGTTATTGGGTCACCATAACAAAACTAAAGTGTATGTGTTGTTAAGACACCAGGCCACAAGCCTGTCCATACGCCAACAGGAAAAGTCAATATTTTTTGCTGTGCCCTGTTACTGTCTAATGTGTAAATATAATATAAATGTTTTGTCACCTGGCAGGCAGCTGCAGTCGTAGGTGGTATCTCCCTTCTGGACACATGTGCCCCCGTTCTGGCAGGGTGACGGGCTGCATGGCATGTAGGGGGTCTCACAGTGCTGACCGGTGTACTCTTGAGGACAGCGGCAATGGTATGAGCCCACCTCGTTCACACACGCGCCACCGTTACGGCAGGGAGAGGGAGTCTGGGCGCACTCGTTGACATCCTGCTTGCAGGTCTGGCCGTGGAAGGCGGGAGGGCAGGCGCAGATGTAGTGGGAATCAAAAGCCGAGCACTGGCCACCGTTGGCACATGGATTGGAAGCACACGGGTTGGCGAGCTGGCAGGATTTACCTGTCAAACAGGACAGCAGCTTAGAAACACAGCAATCGTTCTGTGAAGTTTCACACACAGTCACACACTTTCTCATGATGGAGTGGTCCAAAACGGTTGAAATGAGATTCTGGGATACATCAGCTACATACCTGACCATCCAGGTGGGCAGCGGCAGCGGTATGCAGTGAGGGTGATGAGGTCACATGTTCCTCCGTTGCGGCAGGGGGAGCTCATGCAGGCATGGTTCGTGGGTGTCAGGCACAGCCGGTCAGAGAAACCAAGGCGGCACACACAGCGGAAATCAAATGTGTTGCCATGGGAGACGGCACGGCATTCACCACCGTTGCGGCAGGGCGAAGGACTGCAGGGACTGGGGTACTGACACCGACTGCCCACATAGTCACTGGGGCACCTGAGGACAGAGGGGATCAGAAGGAGAGCCGATTAAAATTCAGATGTATTAATTAAACATATTTTTTCTCTTATTTTACCCGGCTCCATTTTTAATCACTGGAACAATCATTTTTTTAAAAAACGAGGGGAAGCGGGGAGGGGAAAGGGGAGGAGGGAGCTGGATGTTTCCCGCCCAGCAAAGTCCCACTGCAACGGGCCAGGGGTGGCCTGTTGTTCTAGCGTGTCTCTCTGGATTAGACGCCCTCAGATTTTTGAAAACACACTCCGCTGGGACAACAGAAGCCACAAAAAAAAGTCGAGCCGTAACAGCCCGTTCCCAGCTACCTTTAACCCCCAGGCTGTCCACCCTCATACCAAATGACCGTAGAGATCAAGGGGACCACGGCGGCCCTGGCTGTCCTGGCATGAAGCGTTTGCATTCAGGCCCTAAGCCCCTGGGTACTCCCCTCATATCCAGACTGACACCAAGGACACACACCACTACAGTCACCTAGTTTAAACTGACTGATTGTGAGATGGGAGACACACTCAGGCTTTCCAGGATGGAAACGTGAGTAGGATGAGTGTATTTTTTCCCCTAGCTTTGATGGGGGATTTTTTTTTTTACATTTTGGGTGGTTAATTTGCCTTTTTGGTTAAGGTTAGGGTTAGGCATAAGTTGGCTGTGGCTAGCATCAGGGAAAGGCTGTAGAGAGTGAATGTAAGTCAACCCCCCTCTTTTCCACCAATGGCTGTGTTATAACTGTGACAAACCTGACTTGCCGAAAACACAAATCAGCAGGATCTCATTGGCATTGATTTCCAAACTGTCGAGAGTTCAGAGGTCAGCTGATGTGTATCTGATGTGGCTCTCAGCTTCTATGTAACTGCAAAGTCCTATCAGTGTCACGTGTGGGAGCATTTAAAGTCAGCAAATAGGCGTGTGTTTATGTTTGAATTGCTGCTTGTGTGTGTGTGTGTGTGTGTGTGTGTGTGTGTGTGTGTGTGTGTGTGTGTGTGTGTTTATGTGTGTAAGAGGGGGCATCTGTTGGCCTTCTAGAATCTCCACAGGGAGCAGGTGCGCATGTTAATGAAGGCAGCTGTTGGACAGGGCTCCTCCCCCCGCTCGCTCCCTCCCTCCACCTCCTCTCCCCTTTTCCCTCCATCCCTCCTCCCTCTCCTCCCTCTGTCCCCTTGTCAGATGGGGGTGCTGACAAGACAACCTCTCCTCTAGGGACATAAAGAACCCATGTGAAGTCAGCTGTTGCAACTTCTGTCTCTCCGTCACACCAAAATCCTTCCTCAATTCCTCTCCTCCATACCTGTTCCCTCTTTCACTACCCGTTTTTCCCTTGCTCAACGTGCCCTGTTTGTCCACCGTGTGTCTCAGCTTGACTTCTACCCACGTTCTCCCTGTTTTCTCATTTCTCCTGTGTGTACTTTTTACAGCTCCCCACTGTTTGCTTTTTGCAGCGCTCTCCTCATGTCACATGGGACTGCTGAAAACTCCCTAGTTGACTCAAAGTTAGGTGAGACCATCCAGTGAGTTTTCAACAGTCCCGTGCCC